>VZQC01005922.1:442746-457943 GCA_009823505.1 Rhizomys pruinosus
ATGGTAGGTTAAGATTCACAATATAAGAGCACAGTTGTTTTCAGATCACGAGGAATATAACATTAATGTTGCTCAGTGTGAAAACAGTTTTATGAGTTTTTAAAAATATTTATTGAAAAATAAACATTTTCAAGGATAGGTGTGAGGATTTTATTTTTGGTTATATTTGAGCTGTATGAATGGTGGGTCTGAGAAAGAAATAAAAGAAAAAAAATATTTTTAAAAACTCAAAAATCTGTTATCACATAGGTACATGTTATTTGAGGTAACTTGAATCTGTATTCATGGGCCATGATCACACATAGATCCAGAATGAGTCCTCTCTTGTTCTCATGGGGGTAAGAACAGTGGTTGAGGTGTTGCTGTTGCTTTCTGAGAATTTTATGCATGAACATTGTCTTTGCATTACTTCCCTTACTACCAATCTCCCACTAGCTCATCCCTTGTTCCCATACTCCTTTTCGATTTCTTGTCCTCTTCTTTGATCATTATTGCTACACATACACAGATACTTAATCAACATATCTATTAAGTGGCACTCATGTATATGTATCTGTGTATACATACTTATTATGTATAGACAAATGCATGCATATGAGTGTGTATCTTAGAGAGCTAATCCCTGGAAAAATCTGATCCCCTTTTTTCTCCAGCAGTATCCATTGATTGTCTGTAGTTCCTCATCTTGAGGCAGAACCCAACGGCATTCTCCCAAGCATCTTGGCATGTCAATTGGTTTTCTCATTATGGATCTCACTAGACTACTGCACTGTGGAGATTTCATTGGTGCAGCTTCCCTAATCATGTCTAGAATGCATGGCTCTTATACTCTTTCTGCTCTCTCTTCCTTGACCTTCCTTGAGCTTAAAGCATAGAGGTTGCATTGTAGATATGTCATTTAGGGCTAAGCACCTCACAGTTACCTGTTCTCTGCATTTGACCAGTTGTGGAACTTTGTAAAGTTTCCATCTCTTGCAAAAAAAGAAGCTTCTTTGATGAATGGTGAGAGATACATTTATCTGTTAAAATAACGGTAAGTATTCAGAATACATTAAGAACTTACACTGGTCTAGGGAAGTGACTAAAGTAAGTTTTTCTCTAGGATCTATGACTTCTCCAGTCGCATGTAATTGGTGTGATTTTTCCTCCCACCGAGTGGGTCTTAAGTCCAATTGATAGCTGTTGATTACCTTCAAGATAAAAAAAAAAGTGCCACTAATTCACCAATAGAGATACTTTACTGGGCTGCTCATTATTTTGGTTGTAGACTTTACGGCTGAGTAAAATCCTTGATTGCTTTTCTCCCTTGGAAGCTAGTATGGTATATTCTGAGTCTGCGAGAGCTGGTCTGCAGGGAGGTGGCTTCCCTGTGAGTTCCAGATTAATTGCTCCTAGTCCTGTGTCTAAGATGTGTCAGGTCTTCAATGATAGGCTCTAACCTTCAAGTTCTTTTTTTTTTATTTATTTGATTTTTTAAACAATATGTAATAAGTAATGAATACAAGCATCCTTCTTGTAAAACCAATTTGTAAGCAGCTATGCCCAAACCCATACAGCCCAAGGCTCCCACCATCCAGCTGGAGAGGCTTGTATGTACAAACATGTTGATCAAATAACTGTCCAGTCTATGTTGCTGAAGTCTCACAATTCACCCCAATCACAGCCCTTACATTCTACCATGCCCCCTCTTCCACAGATTGTTCCCTATCTAACTCTCAAGTTCTAAGAGGCAATAAAGGGTGGGCTGGAGAGATGGCCTAGCGGTTAAGAGTGCCGACCGCTCTTACAGAGGATCCAGGTTCGATCCCCAGCACCCACATGGCAGCTGAGAACCGCCCAAAACTCCAATTCCAGGAGAACTCCAGTTCCAGGGGAATCCGACACCCTCTTCTGACCTCCGCAGCATTGCATGACACGGGCGCACAAACCTGCATGCAGACAGTACATTCATACACATACAGAAATAAATAAAATTTTTAAAAAAGAGGCAATAAAGGGTTATAGCAATAGCCCATGTTATTTGGGGGGTCTCTTAAATTACCCAGGTCGACAAAGGGGAGTTTCCATACCTATCACTTTGATTTTTCTTATATAGCCAGAGTGATAGATGTGTCTCTAATTTCATTTTTCTACATGTGGCTATCCAGTTTTCACAGCACCATTTCCTTGAGTGTGTATGTTTAGCATTTTCGTCAAATAGCAGGTGCCTGTAATTGCATGCACTCATGTTTGGATCTTATATTTTGTTCCATTGATCTACATATCTCTTTTGTGTCAATACCATGAAGTTCTTATGACTATAGTTCTATATCGTAGTTTGAAATCTGGTATGGTAATCCCTTCAGCATTGCTTTTTTTTTCTTGTTATTGCCTTGGTTATCCAGGGTCTTTTGTTGTTCCATATTAATTTTAGGATGCTTTTCCTGTTTCTGTGAAGAACATCATGGGGATTTTGATTGAGGTTGTATTGAATTTGGAAATTGCTTTTGGTATGATGGTTCATTAGGGATAATTGCCCTGTAATTTGTTGTTGCTGTTGTTGTGGTGGTGGTGGTGGTAGTGGTGGTGGTGGTGGTGGTATTTGTAGTGGTAGTGTATTTACCTGGTTTTGGTATTAGAGTAATACTGACTTCATAGAAGGAGGTTGGTTGGGAGTTTTCTTCTATTTTGTAGGGTGGGACCCATTTAATCTCAGGACAATCCATGAGGAAAACACGCACAGGAAAGCACACCACATTGACGCATGTTGAGGTCCAAAAGCAGAGAGAGTTTTTATTCCAAAATGTCTGGTTATATAGACAGCATGACTCAACTCCCAGGGCCAAAACCTAAACCTTTCTGTCACTAAATCCCACCCCATGGGTGTGGTCAGGGAGGTCCCATGGGTTTAGAATGTTACCCATCTTAACTAAATTTTCCCACATCTCACCCTTTAAATTTTATTTTTTTAATTTTTCTGAGAGACAGGGGAGCCCATGGGTGAGGCTAACAACACAAAGCAAACTGAGTTTTGAATAGCCAGATGCTCAAGCCTGTTTTGAGTGCCAGGCAATGGGGGGGCAGGTCAGACCTGAAACTTTATTTTCATCCTAAGGCCAATTAATGTCCAAAAAACCCAACCATGAAGTGAACCAATTGTTAAGCATAAGCAGTGAACGTAAGTAACATTCATGTAAAACCAACTAGCAAGTATCTATGTCCAAATTTTGAACAACCCAAGGTTCCCATAGTACAGTTGGAGAAGCTTGTATGCACAAGCATGTTGATCAAATAAGAGTCCAGTCTATATTGCTGTAGTCTCACAATTCACCCCCATCTCCACAGCCCTTACATTCTATCATGTCTCCTCTTCTGCAAGTTGTTCCCTAGGCAATTCAATATACAAATTATAAATAAAACAATTAACATTTTACATTCCCAATTAGTTCAAATGTGCTTCCATTTCCACCAAAACCTTCAACCAATATTTTTCCTTTTTTTTCTTTTTTTTTTTTTTCCACTCAGACTGCATTCTCTCCCTCTACTCTCCCAAAAGAGAGAAGAACGATCATCAACAGCAAGAGGCAGTTGCAGTAAAGCAACACCAAGAGCCGGCTTCACACTCAGGACAGAATGTGACGTCTCCTCCTCATGGTTTCTGGTACTCTACACAGTCAGAGAAACTTCTCTAGTAACATACTATAGAAATGATCCCTGAAAGTATAGTCTTAACCAAATTTAACTAATATAGATATTTTACTAAATTTTAAAATATTCTATAAAATGTAGACAAAGCTTGGGCAAAGTTGAACACCTGCCAAATAAATTTTAACCAAATATACACTTTGTTCTTTAAAGCTATATGACTAGAATATGACTTCAGAGAAATCAAGTTCATTAACTTATATGGTTTATTTTGTATTTCTGTATAAATCTCTACTGAAATACCTCTTTATATAAATATATGTTATTTTTAATTGTACCATTTTAAACTGCAAACCTTACAAAGTGGATTTTAATGACTGTCTTCCTCCAAGCTCTTGGAGATGCTTTCTCCAGGCCTGGCATGAAAACCTGCTTTAAAGATTTTTCAGTATCTAGCTCTTAATAAAATTTTCTTTTACAGTTCTTATGCCCATTAGTTAATTAAAGACTGGCTAGATATGCCCATGAGAAATTGTTATCATCATTATCATCTTGATTTTTTTGTTGATTGTTTTTTGTTTTTGTGGGAGCTTCTAAGAAGCTTCCTTTTTCACGAGCAGGTACAACACGGTCCTGCTAAGGGAAGGGGAACACAGTGTCCCTGTGGACACTGTGGGGAACTGACCCCTTGGTGCAGAGGTCAGTTGGTTACTCCTGTAATCCGACTGGAAAGATACTTCCTACTTAGGTCCTTAGCCTGGGACAACGAGACACATTTCCCACTCTGGGGCGTGACTTTCCACCTGCCCAGAGCCAGGACAGGAATTTCACTCACAATACCAGCTACCCAGGTTGGTGGTCCGCAAAGGGTGCCTTTTTCCAACCCACTGGCCACCCAAATGAAATGCAGTCCTGAACACCAGCTATCCAGATTGGAACCCTTTTTCCAACCCACTGGCCATCCAAACAAAATGCAGGCTTGCCTTAGCCTATATGTGTGCAATAATTAAAAAATGGCGGTCAAGAATTCTGCAATGATGTTAATGGGAATTCACTTTTTTTAATTTTTTAATTTTAAATTTTTTTATTTTTTATTTTTTATTCCCAAAGACCCAAAAACTTATTAACACTTTAATACAATGTAAACCTGATTATATATTTGTTTCAGATGATGAAAGGGTGTAACCAGTAGGTGGCAGTGTAGATCCATTAAGATGTTCAATGAATTTTTTAAATTTTTAATAGATAACCCATAACCTTTGTTGAAATTGAATTATGTGTTGGTTCTTTAATATAAATCTGCATCTTGAGAAGGAAGGGCCATGTTCCAACTCAGAGGCAATGTTTTTACTGGTATTATAGCTGTTAACATTAAAATATACTTAGAACATAAGTACATACATCCATACACATGTGTGCGCACACACATACATACATACACACATACATACATAATAAAGAAAGGTTTGGTAGGTTGACCTGCAAGAGCGGAAAGCCATATTGTTTAATGTTCAATGAGAAACATGAAATTTTTATAATTTGTCATAGGGTTATTTTTACATAATTAGAATAAATGTCCTAGCAACACACAAAACAGCTGAGATCCATATGCCATCTCTTAGGCCCATTCCCAACCACTTGCCTTCAAGGAACTATCCCTAAAGTCTACTCCTCTTCTTTCCCTATCCTGTCCCTACAGGTTAATTATCCCTAGGCTGTCCCTAGGCCAAGTCTAACTGTCCCTATGCTATTTACAAATCTAAAGATTGAGGAGGGTGCCCAAAAGTAGACAGGTCAAAGTTGTTTGTAGTCTTGGACTGATTTATCTTGTCTTATTATTAAGGACTTTGGAAGAATAATAATTATCCATAACCAGAACAACATTCACAGTAATAACCATTATTATTATCAATTATCAATAATTATTAACCATTATTAGTCACAATCATTATCATTAATAATTATTAAGAATAATAATTGTCAATAATAATAGCCAACAACAATGAACAATTTATTATTAGACTGAATATTATGCATACTATAAACCCAATTAAAAACTTTTTAAGACTAAGGGGTATAAAACAAACATTTTTTATGAGTTGAATCTATCTTTGTTTACAGTTGACTCCTAATTAGAGTTAAACTTGTAGGATTATAATGAATTAAAAGCAGGAATTTGCATTCACTTACACATACACATAGTTGGAAGATGGGCTTAAAGAAACATAAAACAGTTTTATTCAAAAAATTTCTCATTTAAATTGAACCAAAATATCAATTCATGTTGTTAAAGAGGCTTTTACTAATGATTCTTTTTTATTTTTTTTTATTTTTTTTTATTTTATTTTATTTTTTTGTATGTGTATGAATGTACTGTATGCATGCAGGTCTGTGCACCCGTGTCGTGCAATGCTGCAGAGGTCAGAAGAGGGTCTCGGATTCCCCTGGAACTGGAGTTCTCCTGGAATTGGAGTTACAGACAGTTCTCAGCCACCATGTGGGTGCTGGGGATCGAACCCGGGTCCTCTGCAAGAGCGTCAGTGCTCTTAACCGCTAGGCTATCTCTCCAGCCCAATGATTCTTTTTTAAAAATGACAATTTATCAGAGCAAGTTTCTTTTGTTAGAACTTCAGAGCCTGTAAACTCTCCTAGAAATCCATCCATTTTGTCTCCAAAATGCTGAAATTAAAAGACTGTTACCTTAAATCAAAATTTAAAGGGCATGATTTAGATACCATGTGCTCAGTCCGGGCGGCTGGTACACACACAGCAGGCAGGCTGGTGGCGCCAGAGCACAAACCAAGAAATCAGGAATTCCGTGGGAAAAAAAAAAAATTTTTTTTAAGAGCAAGATAAAATTAAATCAACCAATTAATCTTAATTGTGCACATATTTTTTCTCAAAAGATATCTAGGGTACCTGGGGATTAAGTAAAATTATTACATTTTAAGTTAGGCATACTGAAATGGATTTGAATTACTGAAGTGATACAGCTAGCTGAACCTCAGTTTTGGACCTACAAATAGCCAGCAGGTTTACGTAGGAAGAGTTAGATTTAGAAATAGTTATGAAAGAAACCCACAAGAAGACAAGAGAGCAATACACTTTTATCTAAAAACAGATTTTTGTATACAAAATTTAAGAGAAAGGCATTAAGTGGTGACCATGGCTTGAAATTATCTGGAAATAAACTGCTCTTGGTAGGGCAGTTTCTGTGAAAGACCTTAATTCACATCAGAAAGAAGTGGGCTCTGGCCTTGGCCAAGCCAAGAGAGCTACCAGGAGAAAATTTACATATGAACAAGATAAAGTTAGGACTGAACTTGAAGAACTGGTTCTTCACGTAGGAGATGAAGTCTTTCTTTGGGAAGGGGAAAATTAAAACCAGAAAGTTTTTAGACCTGTGGAATTATGAAAAATGGTTCCAAGGCCAAGCATGGCTACTAAGTCTTGATATTAAACTCAGCCTTGAAATCACTGGCTTTTATAGCCTGCAGGAGTGACCAAGCCAGGAGGCACATGTCTGAAAGGAATAGGGTTCTCACTCCGAGCCAAATCAGAGCCAGGCCATTTTCCTCCACGTGTACAAAGCCACGTTTCCGGATCAGCCTCCATCCACTGAAACCAGCAGGAGAGAAGGCTCCACTGCAAAAGATAGATCAGGAGAGAGAGAAGAAAGAGAAGAAAAAGGCAAGATTTAGAGGTTTGCATACCTAATTTGTCAAGGTTTCCTCCCACCCCATGTCCAGGCACCATTTGAGGGGGTCCCACCGAGATTTGTGGGGCCCATTTAATCCCAGGACGATCCATGAGGAAGACACACGCAGGAAAGCACACCACATGGGTTAGGGTTAGGTTTAGGGTTATTTTATTCCAAAATGTCTGGCTATATACACAGCATGACTCAACTCCCAGGGCCAAACCCTATACCTTTTTGTCACTAAATCCCACACCATGGATGTGGCCAGGGAGGTCCCATTGGTTTAGAATGCTACCCATCTTAACTAAATTTTTCCACAGTATTTCTATATTTTTTAATAATTTAAGCAATATTGGTTCTTCTTTGATGGTCTGGCAAAATTTCACTGTGAATCTTTCTGGATCTGAGGTTTTTTGTTTGTCTGTGACACATTAAAGACAGTCCGAAGAGGGAAGTTTGTAGCTCAAGTGCCTACATTAAAAAAAAAAAAAAAATAGAAAAAGTACAAATAAATGACCTGATGATTCAACTCAAGAATCTGGAAAAACAAGAGCAGACCAAGCTCAAACCCAGCAGATGAGAAGAAATAATAAAATAAGAGTAGAAATCAATGAAATAGAAACAAGAAAACAACACAGTGAATCAGTATAAGACAGAACAGACAGACCCTTAGCACAGCTAACCGAAAGAAGAAAGACCAAATCCAAATCAACAAAATCAAAAATGAAAAGAGAAACACTACAATGGACACTAAAGTAATCCAGAGCATTAGGATGGCTTACTTTAAAGACCCACACTCTGTTAAATTAGAAAATCAAAAAAGAAATTCAATAAAATAACCAAAGGTGTTGGGTTTTCTTCAATACTTCTATTTCTTTGGTGAATTTATTTTTCAAATCTTTTTATTTTATTTTTATTTTATGTGTGCTGTTGCATGTAGGTGGGTGCACCCATGTCAAGCAATACCATGAGAGGACAGAAGAGGGCACCAGATCCCCTGGAACTGTAGTTAAGGACAGTTATTAGCCACCATGTGGGTGCTGAGAATTAAACCTGAGCCCTCTGCAAAAGCAGCCAGTGTTCTTAACCTGCTGAGCCATCTCTCCAGCCCAACTTTTCAAGCCTTTAATTGTCTTTGTTATTTCTTTCAGCAGTATGTTTACATTTTATTGAGCTTCAGTTAGGAGTTTATGCTTATCCTCTTGGGTAGTTGTTGTATGTTCTTTAATGTCCTTGAATTCTTTGATCATGTTCATGATTAAAAAAAATTGTGTCCTGAGTGAGGTTCCTTTGAGTAGTTCTCATTGTATAGTACTTCTGTAGGAATGGTGGGATTTAGGTATCTTGGTTTCCTTTTTTCTTTCTTTCTTTCTTTCTTTCTTTCTTTCTTTCTTTCTTTCCTTCCTTCCTTCCTTCTTTCTTTCTTTCTTGCATTGTGACCTGGGTATATAGGCTCCTTCTTCTCTTTGTTTTTGGTTGTGTGTCTGATAGGAAATTCTAGCCTGCCATTGTTCAAGAGAAATTTAGTTCTGTTTTTTATTGCTTTGTCATTTGGTTGATTTTCTAATCAGCCATAAAAAGACAGCTTATGTGTGCTTCAGGTTTCCACTTTTGAGATTGTATTGGATGGACAGGGTGATTCCAGTATGACCCAGTGTGCTAGTTGGGTTGTCCAACTAGCACTGTGAGGGTGGAGATTGGGAAGGAGTGGGAAGGTTCTAATGATCTCACTGTACGTGAGCCAAGGTGGCTTCAGTGTCTGTTGTGGTTTGAATGAAAATGTCTCCCAGAGGCTCATGTATTTGAACATTTAGTCTCTAGTTGGTGGTGCCATTTGGGTAAGTTATGGAACCTTTAGGAGGTAGAGCCTTAATAGATGAAGTATGTCACTAAGGACAGACTTTGAGGAATTATAACCTTGTCCTGCTTCCTGTCCCCTCTCTCTGCTTCCTGTGTTAGATGCAAATGTGATCAGGCAGCTTCCTGCCTCTGCCACTACACCATGCCTTCCCCGCCATGACGGACTCCTTCCTTGTAGAACCTTAAGTCAAAATAAGCAGTTTCTTTCTTAAATTGTTTTGGTCATGATATTTTATCACAGCAACAGAAAAACAACGATCCAACATCTTAGCTAGAACTTCCTTAAATCAAAGCACAAAGTAGAAAAGTTACATTTCTTAGATTTCTCTTTAGTTCTATCATAACCCTCCAATATTTTTAGAATTTCCTTTAAGCTTTGATACATCTCCTATCTTCTCATTATTTTTTTTAAATATTTTATTTACTATTTTTATGTTATGTGTATGAATGTATTGCCTGTATGTATGTGAGTGTGCCCATGTCATACAATGCCACAGAGGTCAGAAGAAGGCATTAGATTCCCCTGGAACTGGAGCTAAGGATGGTTGTTAGCTACCATGTGGGTGCTGGGAATTGAACCTGGGTCCTCTGCAAGAGCAGGCAGGCTCTTATCCACTGAGCCGTCTCTCCAGCCCCCTCCCTCATTAATTTTTATGAGCTGTTTTATCATTTCTTTTCTTTTTAGTTGCCTTAAAAATTCCATTTAAACTAAGCTGTCCATTTATGCTACTTAAGCATAATGCCTAGGACTTCTAGTTTAGCACACACAAAATATCAAATGGAAATATCAAAATTTTCTCAATATTTGCAAGTTAAATTAATGTAATCATCAAACCCAACTATCTTACCAAATAGTAGTATTTCTTCCTTTCTTGAAACCCTATTTCTCTTCAAGTTTCAAATTTCTTGGTTATGTGGTGCTCATGGAACTATGTACCTAAGCTTTCACCTTGAGACTAATTTTTTTCACTGTACTTTGGGCCTACCCTTCACAAGAATGTAGCAGGGCTCAAGACACTGAGTTAACAAACACCTCTTCTGCATGGCTTCCTAGTGAGTCAATAAGGCTTCCCTACCCCAGGAATGGGGTGTGTTTTCTTTGCATTCCATGAAAAGCTGTGAGTTCCCCCTCACATTTCCACCTTGCTGGGCAGTAGGAAACAAGTTCCTCTTATCTTTGGCCTCTTTATAATCAGGCACTCCTAGTATTTCTAGACTAAAAGGGGCAAGGCAGGAATAATCAGGAGAGATCACAGAAAAATGCAGAGTTAGGTATGGAGTGGCTAGAGAAGAAAGCCGACTATGAACTAACGAATGCTCTATGAACCCAGACGAAATGAACAGACCATCATGCAAACCACAGGCTATGGAAACAACTCCTCAACAGGGACCCAGGAAAGTAGCACAGGCTGATGGGCACCGACCCAGGAAACTCCTGGGTAGAAGTGGACCACCTAGGGTCCCTGTATTCTGGGGCTAAGACTGTTGATGCAAAACACAGATCTCCCCTTAAGTGGAATAAATGTAAGTCAAATATAAGTGACCTCAGCCACAGAAGCCCAGGATCCCTCTTCCTCTCTCTGACGTCTCTTGCTTTTATAGTCTCTCCTCTCCCTACATGTCTATCCAGGAGCCAAAGCTTCAAAATTACATACCTAAAATCACTGACACACTTTAGGGTTTTTTTGTAGATAGACCCACTGGAGGGGTACCCCAATGTCATAACCATGAAGCTTGAAGAAGCCAGATCAGTCACCACACCAATTTCCTAAGGGCAGTTACTGTTACCTCTTTTGAAGAGGAGGATGGTGAGGAGAGTAAAAGACCCCCGAAAGTAACTAGTTTCTGTCTCAGCTAATAGCTGGAATTGTCCTCGTGCGTGTCAAGAGCTTAGTTCTTGCTGGAGGCCAGAGGTGACAGAAGAGTTTAAGCCCAAATGTCTCTGGTCCCTCTATGACAAGGCTGGAGAAGAGGGTCAGAAGGCCGGAAGAGGCTCTGGTTTTCCGTTATCTCCTCCTGTAAAGCCGTATTCCTTTCCTAGAAGCCGTACTGAGGATGTGACTAAACTGTGAGGAACTTCAGTTCCTGGAGTGAGAACTGGGCTGACTACCTCACGTCTCATGTCGCCTTTCCCTTCTTCCATCCACTAAACACTTATTAATTCCAAGGCAGTGAGGCCCACAGGCACCCCACTTGCAGGGACCCCTCCTGTCATACAGGAGTTCTGCCTTCTCTCTCTCCCCCAAGCTCTGTGGTCTGTGAACTTCATTCTTTGGGTTCTAGAGACGGGAACCCAAAAGACGAGAACCCTGGCTCGGGGCAGCTTTGGTGGCCACTGAGTTTCCAGGACCCTAGCACCCCTGACTAAGCACACCAAGCTAAGAAAGGCTCTGCCCCACTCAAAAGCATCCTGGTAGTCCCATATAGGCACTATTTCACAGACAGTCAAAAGTTTAGAAGACTCACACGTATCTATTTATAGTTTGGCCCATTTGAGTTCAAACAATATAGACATCAAATGGTAGCATTACTCTGTAGTGGCTAAATAGAAAACAAAACACCCGGGAGAGAATAACAAGACAGTCCTCAAGCCCCTGGCAGCCTCGGCAGAGAGCCTGGAGATCACAACCCATTCCTGTGGCTGTCTTTGAATCAAGGGGGTAGCATTGTGGGTGGCTGTCAGCTTCACCTGCCCGGCCAGTGATCACTGGAGACAGACCACTGATCTCTGGAGACAGACCAGTGATCTCTGGAAACAGACCAGTGATCTCTGGAGATAGACCAGTGATCTCTGGAGACAGACCAGTCCTCCAAGGACAGCTTGGCACTCAGCAGCCACACTTGTCCAGAACATGTCAGAAAATACTCTAATTATAGTTATGCTGTGAACAAACCTTATTCTTCCAGGTCATCCTGTAAACTGTGCTGAGGTCTCAGTGACATAAAAAAAATAAAATAAAATAAAAGTCACCCACAATGCTACCCCCTTGATTCAGAGACAGCCACAGGAATGGGTTGTGATCACCAGGCTCTCTCCCAAGGCTGCCAGGGGCTTGAGGACTATGTCTCCATATTCTCTCCTGGGTGTTTTGTTTTGTATCTAGTCACTATAGGGTAATGCATGAAGGCTAGAAGGAAAGACTTGTTTGCACCCACACTGGCAGTGCCTCCTACAGGGTGTTCCTACCTCCAGGGAAGTGAGGTGTATGGGTGTCACACAAACTTTCCCTAGGGAGATATAACTAATGTCTAATTACCATACAATGACGACAAAAAAACCACAAATTATGATTTCACCAAAGTCTAGCTTAGGCAAATTGAGAAATTGGAAAGACGGACAGGTGAAATAAGCAACTTAAGGTCACCCAAGCTTTTATTTGGGAGGAAAAACCTGCACACTCAGGGAGGGGTCTCTGTAAGAATCAGAGCCCACTGTCCACTTGTAAGCCCAGGTAGTTTTACAGGTAGTTATAGGGCAGAAGGGGAAGGTTGGGGAAGGATGTTTAATTCTTCCATTCTTTTGGTCTGAAACAGTAATATAGCCCTTCGTTCTGGAATGCTAGTTAACTGTGGTTTCAAGAAATTGTAACCAAAATGGAAGAACTTTTCAAAACAGGATGGCAATGGCTACCACAAATAAGTTTATTGGACTTCCTTACACGGCAGAAGAGTTGTTTACTTACAGGATCATGGGTGACCCCAAACAGTTGAATCACCACAAAGATCCACCACATCATGGATGGCGACTTTATGGAAGCTGCATCGTGGAAGTCCCACTTCCAATTAACTTTCTACTTCTATATATAGTCTAGCATCTCCCAAGGTCACTTGCAGCCAGGGCAGAGTGTGCTAGCTGGAATCCCAGGTGAGGGTCTCCTGACTCTCCCTAGGATGGCCATAGCTGCATTACTATTGCCACGAAACTGCCTCCCACGGTACTTTAATGCTCTAGTTACCACGGCCATGGGACACAGTCCAAGGTGACATCCTGTTACGTCTGGAGGAAAAAGAAGCATAGAGCAAAGGGAGCTTGCGCAAAATCTGCAAGTACTCCAGTCGTGGCCACCAAGTAGAGGAGGAGGAAAGCACTGGGGATGGAGAGGCCCTGCAGGAGGAGCTGGCAGAGTGTGGGGGAGGAAGGCAGAGGTAGAGGCCTGTCATTGGAATAGCTATTAGTATTTAAGTTAAGCATTTAGGAGGGGCCGCCATGTGCTAGCTATTGTCTGAATCCAAATCTGAACCAGAACCGAGGCCTCTGGGAAAGCCTTCTTATCTCATTGATCAGGATAAAAAGGCAGGAAAAGGAGCTAAGAAGTATGCTGGGTGTTGCAGGGACACAGAATCCTGTCTCCAGAGAACCCTTCTCTTTCCAGGATACAGTGACCTGGGTGAGGAAGTCAAAGCTGCTTCCTTCTCAATTTTGGCCAAGAAAGCCAGAGTGCTTTATGAACTTTCCCCGAGGAAGCAAGCAGGTATTCACTGCAGATAGGGCACTAACAACAGATAAAAGAAACCCATCCTCTCAAGTCTACCTGTAGAGAGGGTGTGGATGAGCAGATGCTGCCTAGAGCATGGGCAGCTTCTGGTGGCTGTATTGCTGAAGGAAGTCTCTCCCTTGGCGGCCGTTAACTGTCTACACATTCTTGGGAAGGAACAGGGCTTTATGAGCCTCTTCCCCTGGTCTATAGAGCTTGGGGAGTGGTGGGGCCCGTTGAGCCCCTCTCCCTTATGTCAGAAAGTTGATGAATGGGCAGAGTCTTGTGCAGCTCTCCTCCCAACAATCACAGTTGCAGACAATTCAAGAAGACAATGTTGGTCGGGCATCATGGTGAACACCTTCAATCTCAGTACTTGGGAGGCAGAGGCAGGGAGATCTTTATGAGTCCAAGGCTAGTCTGATTATATATATATATATATATATATATATATATAACACACTTTCCTTCCCACAGCAGTGTGTGAAGGGCTGACAAACTCCCTGCCTGTTTCATGGGTCACTGGACACTTGTCCCTTGTGCATTTGCCTTACCTACTTGATGCTGTGTGCCTCTCTCTTTATGGCACTTTTGAAGTATTACACCATCTTAATTTAAAAAGTATAAATTTTAAAAGTAAAACTACTGACCACTTATTTTACAGCATAGTAAGTTATGCTGTAAAAGTCATGGAAGTAGTCATGGAAGCTACCTGAAACATACAGGCTGTGTTGACAAGCATTTCCAATATAGTGGCAAAATCTGATCATGTCTGCATGATGTCAAAATCAGTCTGACTGAACTCTGCAGTACAGGGCTATGTGTATACATACATGCAGTGTGCCTGTTTGAGTGCATGCATGTTTGTGTGTGCAGTGTTCCTGTTCCAGTGGGTGCATGTGTGTAGAAGCCTTGAATGTTGTTCCTCAGGGATGACCACTTTATTTTTTTGAGACAAGGTCTCTCACTGGCCTGAAGCTCACTAAGTAGCCTAAGCTGGCTGGTCAGCAAGGCCCAGAGATCTGTGTCTTCACAGTGCTGGAACTTGTTACAAGCATGGACCATTACACCTGGCTCTTTAAAACATGCATTCTGGGACTGAACTCAGGTCCTCATGCTTTGCAAGGAAAGCACTTTCTTTACTCATTAAGCTCTCTCCAGCCCCAATACAATTTTGACTTAGTCTATTCTATGTACAGCCTTAGGTTCAGGGACTCCTAAGATGACGTATTCCAGTGTAATGGCACATGAACCGAGAGATGAAGGCTGTGAATAAGGCAGTGAAGTCCAGGCTTTCCAAGGTGGCCTTGCTGCCTGCAGGCCAATTAAAAGTCAAGGCCCATGCTTTGCATTCCTAGCTCTGCTGGGCCTGCCAAGTGCCTCCCACTGCTTCCTGGTTAGGTAGCTGGTGGTCATGCTGACTTAACGTCTGTAGGGTCCTGTTTGCTAAATATTCTATGCTTTGCTCATTGAAATCTGTCTTCTGTGCAAATCCTTTCATCTTTCAAGGTTCGCCTTAGCTCTCACTTCCTCTGCAG
>VZQC01005922.1:464396-480283 GCA_009823505.1 Rhizomys pruinosus
TGTTTGGGCACAACAGCCTGCAGATAGGTTTTACATGAAGGATGCTTGTACTCATGGATTATCACTTATAGCTAAAAATGAAAAAAAAAACTGAGAGAAAGATGCAGGACAGTTATGGCAGAATGCATGATCTGGGATAGGATGGGGGTGGGGGGGGGAGGGAAAGGGAAATAAGCCTGAACTGAATTGGAAAAAATGTATGAAATGCACAAAGCATCAATAAAAACTAATTTAAAAAAAAAAAGAGAGATGTGCATTGCTTCCTTTCAACTTAGTCTTGGTTTGCATTCTTGGTCTAGGTTTGTATTTGTGCTGTTATGCTTTTATTAGTTTCTCTCTTTAGTTGGTTGGGGATAGTTACTCCTTTCTTCTGTTCTTTTAATTTCTTCGAGTATTTTCTGGTGTTTTTTCAACATGTATTCTTCCATCTTGTTTATGTCGTGAAACATTTTTCTTTCTCCTTCAACTATAATTAACATTTTTGCTGGGTGTAGTGGTCTGGGTTGGCATCTAAAGTCATTTAGCACTAGGAATATTTTGGTCCACGTTCTTCTGGCTTTCATAGTTTGCACTAAAAAGTCAGCTGTAATTCTGATGAGTTTCCCCTTGTATGTAATGTGTTGTTTCTCTCTTGTGGCTTTCAGTATTTTGTCTTTGTTTTGAGCATCTGGTGTTTTAACTATGATATGGTGTGGGGAGTTTCTTTTCTGGTCTTGTCTATTTGGTGTTCTATGTGCTTCTTGTATTTGTATGGGTTTGTCTTTTTTCAGTTTGGAAAATTTATCTTCTATCATCCTATTGAAGATCTGATCAATACCATTGTCTTGGGATTCTTTTCCTTCCTCTATCCCTATGATGTGGAGATTTGGTCTTTTCATAGTATCCCACCTGGTTATTCCACTCTTGTGTTTTTGTTTTTTTTAATATTTCATAGTCTTCACTTGAGCATTTTAGATGTTCCATGTTATCCTGCAGGTCTGATATTCTAGTTTCTGCTTCATCCATTCTGCTTCTGAGGCTTTCTCCCATCCTTTCCTGTTGATTGGATGAATGTTCCATTTCCTTTTTCATTTCTTCCTGTGATATCTTTGTATTTCCACTTCCTTTTGGAGCTTGTCATTCTCTACTTGTAGCTCCTTGCTTCACTGGTCTCTTTTTTCATTTCAGCCTGGGATCTTTTCAGTGTTTCCAATTCCTTCCAGAGTTTGTCCCTCTCTTCCTCTAGTTCTTTTCAGATTTTGTCATTCTCTCCCTCTACTTCTTTCCAGTGTTTATCATTCTTTCCTTCTAGATCCTTCCTGAGTTTTTCATTTTTCCCCCTTAGTTCTCTGATTTGTTCTTTATATTATTTTATTTCCTTGAATATGTCCACAATCGTTCTTCTAAGGTCTGTGTCTTGGTTTCCTTCCAGGGATATCTTATTGTAGGAGCCTTCTGCTGGACTGGTAAAGTTCAATGCGAATTTATTATGAGCTTTTCCCATGTTGTTTTTTTTGCTGTGTCTTTGGCATGTGGATTTGTTTTTTGTTTGTTTGTTTGTGTTTTTGGATTCTGGTGTCTCTGTGGGAATAGGAGTTTACTTGGCTCAAAGCAGGACAACTGCAGAATTCTGCCCCAGGGGCCTCTTCATGAGGTCCGGGCAAGCAGTCTTTTTCCTGCCTCACCTACTTCTACAAATTCCTAACCCTATCTGTCGGTCTCTTCCTTTGATGTATTGAGCAAAGATGTCACACCTCCAGCTTACTGTTTACACAAACAGTAGCTCCAGTACCTTGGTCTTCCAGGTAGGAGCCAAGATGGTTCGCACTTCCCTTCTCTTCATTTCACACCCTCCTGCCCCCATTTCCTTGCCCAGAGAACAGTAGCCCTCAATATATAGACCTGACAGAAATAAAACTGAGTTACTTCCTCCTGGCTCTCCTCGTGTATGAGTCCATTCATTCTCCAAGGGTGATTTCCTGTGGTTATTTTCCCTCCCCCCTCCTTGCAAGAGCTAAGCCTAGAGACTGTCGGGCCTGCGGGCAGGGGACAGTCCTGGGGCTGAGCCAAGAAGGGAAGAGTAGCGTGTGGAATGCAGTCATGCATGACTCAAAGACACTGAACAACATGTCTCAACATTGGCTGTGCAGACTAGATTCACTAACACAGAGCCTGCTGGATAGTCTGTACCACACCACTACCAGCTTGAGTGGGGGAGGGGGAGATTGCTCCTTTGGCCCATGCACTGGTACCCTGTTGACCTGCTGTGCCCTTCTAGGTGCACACACGCAGCGGTGCTCTCTGGAACCTGAGGTGGGAGGTTCTGGGGGTGGGTCTAGGGCCCCAATATGTTTTTTTTTTCTTATATAGCATTTGTGTGTGTGTGTGTGTGTGTGTGTGTTTATTTTTCAGTAGGCTTTGGAACTAATATATTTCCCTCTCATTTTTCACACAATCTAAGCATTATTTATCTCTATTCTCTCTCCCCCTGTACAGTCTCTTCTATTGTCTTCCCAGTTATAGTATCTCAGGATTATTTTTACTATCTGGGGTCTTTTGTGATTCCATATGAGTTTTAGGATTTTCTTTTCTATTTCTGTGAAGAATGTCATGGGGATTGCAGTGAATCTATAAAAAGCTTTTGGTAGGATGGTCATTTTCACAATATTAATTCTACCAGTCCATGAGCACAGGAGGTCTTTCTATTACCTTGTGTCTTCTTCAATATCTTTCTTCAAAGATTTAAAGTTTTGGGGCTGGAGCGATGGCCTAGCGGTTAAGAGCGCCGACCGCTCTTGCAGAGGACCCGGGTTCGATCCCCAGCACCCACATGGCGGCCGAGAGCCGTCTGAAACTCCAATTCCAGGAGAACTCCAGTTCCAGGGGAGTCCGACGCCCTCTTCTGACCTCCGCGGCTTTGCACGTCACGGGTGCACAGACTTGCATGCAGGCAATACATTCATACACATACGGAAATAAATAAAATTTAAAAAAAAATAAAAAAAATAAAAAAATAAAGTTTTAATTGTAGAGGTCTTTACTGTATTTGGTTAGTTTATTCCCAGATTTTTCCTGAGGCTTCGTGACTGGGAAGGTTTCCAGGATCTCTTTCCCTAACTGCTTATAATTGGTATATAGAAAAGCTAGTGACTTTTGTAAATTGATTTGTTTTATCCTGCCACTTTTCTGAAAGTATTAAAAATTTCTGGAAGATTTTGGTAGAATTTTTGGACTCTTTTATATATATAATAGTATATCATCTGCAAATAGGAATAATTTGATCTTTTCCTTTCCAATTAGTACCCCCTTTCATTTCCGTTACTTATATTATTGTTCCAGCTAGAGTTTCAAGCAGTGAGGATAGTGGACAGCCTTGTCTTATTCCTGATTCTAATGGGAATGCTTTGATTTTAGAATGGTTGTTGTCAGTTTGTCATATTAGGTAGATCTATGTTCCCTCCAGACCCCTTCCCTCTAGGACTTTCATCATAAATGCATATATGATTTTGTCCAAGACCTCGTTTGCATCTATTGAGATGATCATGTGATTTTTGTCATCTTTAAGTCCATGTATATGATTTACTGTATTTTTTTTTAATTTTTTTTTATTAATTTTATTTATTTTTGTATGTGAATGAATGTACTGTCTGCATGCAAGTCTGTGCACCCGTGTCGTGCAATGCCGCGGAGTTCAGAAGAGGGTCTCAGATTCCCCTGGAACTGGAGTTCTCCTGGAATTGGAGCTTCAGACGGTTCTCAGCCACCATGTGGGTGCTGGGGATCGAACCCGGGTCCTCTGCAAGAGCGGTCGGCGCTCCCAACCGCTAGGCCATCTCTCCAGCCCGATTTACTGTATTTATTGACTTATGTATATTGAACCATCCCTGCATCTCTGAAATAAACACAACTTTGTGGGAAGATCCATTTTGAATTAGGGGCTAGTTCTGAGCTATCTCTCAGGGCACAACATGGAAGACATGGGATTCCTCTGAACTCTTGGTGCAGGCACATGATACTAGGCGGGGCAGCTGCATTCAAGGGTGTGAGACTGGGGTCTGTGATTGGCTCTGAGAGATGATTTCATTTTGCTTATAAAAATGACTTGCAGCATGCAATAAATCCAATTCTCCATTACCATCATTACACAGAATTTCCAGATCCGTTATTTTGAGTGTATACAGGCTGAATCAGGCCTGGATTTCAAATGTTGGTGGCTAGTGGGTTGGATGGGGATCTATCAGATCACCAACTCGGTAAGGTAGCATGGGGTTGGACAGAGACTAATAAGGTCACCAAACTGATTACTGGAGTGGATTGTGAGTGGGTGTAAGCTGAAGATTGGCCATCAGCAATCAGCCTGAAATTCCTGTCCAGCAGTTTGGGAGCAGGTGGGATAGCACAGCCCAACAGGAAGCATTCAGCTTCCCAGGCTAAGGACCTGGGTTGGAAGTACCTCTCAGGTCAGGCTAGAAAAGTAACCAACTGACCTCTGTGTTGAGGGGTCAGTTCCCCACAGTGACCACAGGCAGCCTCTGCATCACTTCCCTTAGCATACTGTGCTGTACCTGCTCATGGCAAGAGAAGCTCCAACACAACTTGATCATGCTGAATCTTTTTGATGTGTGTCCGTATGCAGTATTCAATTATTTTGTTGACATTTTTGCATCTATGTTAATTAGGGATGAGCCTATATTTATCTTTTTTGTTGTTGAACCTTTACCTGATTTGGTATCAGAGTAGAAATGGCTTTATAAGAAGGGGTTTGGTATTCTCTCTGTGTTTCTCTTTAAACAGTATTGGTTTTAGCTCTTCGTTGAAGTTCTGGTAAAATTCCAACGTGAATTTATCTAGCTAGCCCTGGACTTTATTTAGTCAGAAGGATTTGCATTACTATTTCAATCTTATTTGTTGTGGGTCTGTTTAAGTTGTTGATATCCTCTTGGTTTAACTTTGATGGTTCCATTGAATTTAGAAAGTCAGTCATTTCTTTTAAATTTTCCAATTTAATAGAGGATAGTTTTTAAAGTATATTATTCTAGATTACTTTGATGTCTGATTTCCCTTTCAGCTCTGATTTCGTTGATTTGGATTTGATTTTCTTTTCTTTGCATTAGGTGGGCTAAGGGTCTGTGTATCTTGGTTATCTTTTCAAAGAACCAGCCCTTAGATTCATTGATTCTTTGTATTATTTCCTTTGTTTTTGTTCTTTCGATTTCTGCTCTGATTTTTTATTTCTATCTGCTATGATTAGGTTTGTTTTTTTAATTAACTAATTATTATTTTTTTGTGTATGAGTGTACTGTCTGCATGTAGGTTGGTGTACCCATGTCATCAAGCAATGCTGTGGAGGTCAGAAAAGGGCGTCAGATTCCCCTGGAACTGGAGTTAAAGATGGTTCTTAGCCACCATGTGGGAACTGGGAATCGAATTTGGGTCCTCTGCAAGAGCAGTCAGAATTCTTGACCACTGAGCCATCTCTCCAGCCCCTAGATTTGTTTCTGTTTACGTTTTTGCAGATCCTTGGTATATATCATTAAGTCATATGCTCTTCCTGATTTTTTTAATGTAGGTACTTACAGCTTTCAACTTTTCTCTTAGGACTGCTTTTAATGTATCATAGAGGTTTTGTTGTGTCATGTTTCCATTTAGTACCAGGAATACTTATGTTTCTTTCTTAATTTGGCCTTTGACTCATTCATCAATCAGGAGTGTGCTGTTTAATCTCCATGAGTCATGTAGCTTCTTTTGCTGTTGATTTTAAGCTTTATTGAATTGTGGTCTGATACAATACCTGGGATTGTTTCAAATTTTTGTATGTGTTGAGGTTGGCTTTGTGGTCTGCTGCTTGGGTGGAATATTCTACAGATGTCTGTTAGGTGCATTTGACATATGATATCACTTAATTCAGATGTTTCTCTGTTCATTTTTTGTCTAGATGACCTGTCTTTTGGAGAAAGTGAGGTACTGAAGTCACTATCACTGAGTTGAGGTTATTCTGTGTCTTGAAGTCCAGTAATACTCTTTTTACAAAATTTGATGCACCAGAGTTTGTTGCAACTATGTTCAGATTATAATGTCTTGGTGAATTTTTCTCTTGATCAGAATGACGCGATCTTCTTTATGTCTTTTGATTAATTTTTGTTTGAAGTCTATTTTGTCAGATATTAGAATAAAAATGCCTGCTTGCTTTTTAGTGTCATTTTCTTGGAATATTTTTTTAATCCTGAATGCTAAGTTAGTGCTTATCCTTGAAGGTAAGCTGTGTTTCTTATACACAAGTTGAATTTTATGTCTTAGTTCACTCAACTAGTCTGTGTCTTTTGACTGGGGAGTTGAGGCCATTGATAATTAATGTTATTATTGAAAGGTGTGTATTGATTACATTTTATTTTCTGTTTGTGTTCTTAGCCCTATTTTGTGTTTTGTAATTATACTTTCATTTTTTTTTCTTTTTTTGTGGCCTCTTGGTATGTTCATTTGTTTCTTTAGTCCTTTGTATTCTTTTGAGTTTTCTCTGTAGTGTTGGTTTGTTGGACATGAATTCTTTCAGCCTCTGTGTATCAAGGCAGATTTTTCTTTCCCCTTTGACTATGATGGATAGTTTTGCTAGGAAAATAAGTCTGAGTTGGCATCTATGATCATTTAGAATTTGGAATACTTAAACTCCAGTCTCTTCTGGTTTCACAGTTTGCATTAAAGTCACCTGTTATTCTGATGGGTTTATAGACAAGTTGAAATCACTTGTTATTCTGATGGGTTTTCCTTTATATATAACCTATTACTTTTCTCTTGCGGCTTTCAGTAAGTACCCTCTCTTTGTTCTGTACAGTCACTGTTTTTACTATGATATGGTATAGAACATTCCTCCTTTGGTCTATTTGGTGTTCTTTGTGCTTCTTCTATATTTATAGGTA
Organism: Rhizomys pruinosus; assembly: GCA_009823505.1. Lineage (NCBI taxonomy): Eukaryota > Metazoa > Chordata > Mammalia > Rodentia > Spalacidae > Rhizomys > Rhizomys pruinosus. Next base: position 471,290 of record VZQC01005922.1, read on the forward strand.
TGTGTTTTCTTAATTTAGGAAAGCTTTCTTCTACAATCCTGTTCAATATCTGGTCAATGCCATTGATCTGAGATTCTTCTCCTTCCGCTGTGCCTATAATTCTTAGACTTAGTCTTTCTTTTTTTTTAAATTTTTTTTATTAATTTTATTTATTTCTGTATGTGTATGAATGTACTGTCTGCATGCAAGTTTGTGCACCCGTGTCGTGCAACGCCGCGGAGTTCAGAAGAGGGTCTCGGATTCCCCTGGAACTGGAGTTCTCCTGGAATTGGAGCTTCAGACGGTTCTCTGCCGCCATGTGGGTGCTGGGGATCGAACCCGGGTCCTCTGTAAGAGCGGTTCGTGCTCTTAACTGCTAGGCCATCTCTCCAGCCCCAGACTTAGTCTTTCTATGGTATCCCACAACTCCTGCATCTCCTATTCTTGTAGTTCTAAAACAATTGTATATTCTTTGCTTGACCATTCAACTGCTCTAACTTTATCATCAAGTATTGATATTCTGTTTTGCATTTGGTTCATTCTGCTGGTGCAGTTTCTCCTGTTGTTTCAAATTGGCATATTCAGTTTTTCAATTGCACCTTCCTTTCAGCCTGTGTTTTCTTCAGTGTTTCTAATTCTTGAATTCACTTTTAAATACTGAATTGTCTTTGACATTTTATTCATCCACATATTCGTATTTTCATAAGCATCAGTCAGGAGTTTATCCTATCCTCTTTCAGTTATTTGAGTTATTCATCTATGTGTGCCTTCAAGTTTTTGCATTATTTGATCATGTTTAATATTGTTCTTTTATGTTCTGTGTCCAGGAGTTCTTCTGGGTAGTTCTCATTATATTTCACTTTTGTAGGATTAGTGGGATTTATTATCTTTGTTTTTATATTGTGTTTTTGCACTATGACTTGTGCATATGGATTTATTTTGTTCATTGTATGTCTGATATGAAATTCTGGCCTGCCTTTGTTGAGTTGAAATTTGGTTCTGCTTTTATTGTTGTTATAGCTTGGTTGCTTTCTGACTAGGTATGAATGCTTAGCTGATCTGGGCTTCAGGTTCTTATTTCTTTTTAATTGGAGGTATAGGATGGTTCCAGGCTTCTCCAGTGTGAGAGGTGAGCAGTTATAGGACTGTGAATGTGGAGATGGAGGTGGGGTGGACTAGCTCTACCTGGCTGACCAGGTTGGTCTGAAAATGGAGCAGAGTTCTCCAGGCCTAGTTCCGGAGCCAAAAGATAGCAACCAATTGGGTAGGTATCTGATAAGCTCATCAGGGTGTTCCAGAGAAGATCAATAGCTGGTTCTTAGCCAGGTTACTCTGGAGCTGTCTCCCCAAGAGAGCCAGCCTAGTCTTTGACCAAGAAGATGGTGACCTAGTGGGTAGATCCTGACTAACTACCCAATAACTAAACAGATGGGAGCCCCAGCATAGTGTGAATGAACCTAGTTCACCTTGTTATATGTTGTTGGTGGTGGTGATGGTGGTGGTGGTGTTCATTGGTTATTTTTTTATTTTTTATTTTATTTTTTATTTTTTTGAGACATGGTCTCTCACTGGCCTAAAGCTCTCTGTCAGACTAAGATGGCTGACCAACAATCTCTAGTTCCTCCAGAACTCATGTCCTCAAGTTTGGATGGCACATATTTTACCAACTGAGCTGTCTCTCTCACCTTGGTGGCAGAATGTTTAAGAGATGGGGCCTAGTGAAAGGAAGTTAGATCATTGGTGAATGCTCTTCTAGGAAGATGAGGGGACCCCAGCCCCTGACCCTCCTTCTGTTTGCTGGCAATCATAAAATGAGTGACTCCACCTCATTTACCATCTACCTTTTCTTAAGACAAACTTTCACTGTCCTGGATCTCACCAAGTAGACTAGGCCATCTGGCTGGTCAACCCCAGGGATCTGCCTCTCTCTACTCCCTAGTGCTGGGATTACAAATGAGGACCAACATACCAGATTTGGGGGGCTTTTGTTGTTTGAGATTCGATCTCCTCATAGCCCAAGCTAGCCTGACTAGGCCTTAACCTCATGGTTAACTATCTGCCCACCTTTACTTTCAGGTCCTGGGATTAGAAGCCTGCACTACCACATATGGCTGTCTTTTGTTTGTTTGTTTGTTTGTTTGTTTTAATTTAGGTTCCACAGATGGAGCTAAGGTCCTCACACTAGAAATGCAAACATTGTACTGACTTAACATCTCCCCAGCCAAAACTTTTCCACCTTAGGAACTGGAAAGATTGCTCAGCAGTTAAAAGTACTGACTGCTCTTGGAGGAGACCCATGTTTGAGTCCCAGCACCCACAGGGCAGCTAACAGCCATCCGTAACTCCAGCTACAGGGGTTCAGATGCCCTCTTCCAACTTCTGAGAGCATTGCATGACATGGGTACACATACCTCATACACATTACTCTCATACACATAAAATAAAAATAATAAATAAAATATATTTTAAAACTTTCCACTTTATACATGATTATCTTGGGTATTTTGTTATAATAATAGAAGGCTAACTAGCATCCCTAGGGCAATGATCCACCTGCACTGTCACTTTTCTTTCCTTCCATGTAATTAAGGGACAGAGAAGGCTCAGATATGAACAAGCACACTGTACAACTGATGGCCTGGCCATGTCTGTGTGGGGGTCTGAACTTGGATTCAAGTCATTAGGTCCAAGTACCATTAAAAGACAATTTCAGGGCAAGGGTGTTTGCCAATAACAAGGTCAAGTTCCCCAAGGGAATGAACCCCATTTGTAATTATTGCCTTTCTCCTACACAAAGAATTCAGAGGACACACCTCAGAGCTAGCCTGGCCTCTAGCTCTTAGTTACCAGAGAACATGGGGATAAAAAGCCGATGACATCTGGAGCATACTGATCCCTCTCTGCTTTTGTCACAGCCTTTCCTGGAACATTCAGTTCTTCCCTCCAAGTACCCACCATGATGAACTCTCAGAATGAAAACAAACAGCTATTTTAAAAGCTAGCAGGGGCCATAGTGAGACTTGAGTGCTCAGTGCTCAGGCCAAGACCTTACCAGGGCCACCTGAAGCACAGATAGGGAGCCAGGTGCCTCAATCAGGCAGATTTTAAGGTAGATATACTCTTGGGTTGCTGGATAACTGATTCCTTGGTTTGTAGCAGGGTACAGTGGCCCTGCTGTGAGGGTCAAATGGCAGCCTGTTAAACCCCTGTCAGGTGTGGCTGTCGGGGTCGGGGTCGCCCTTTTGCCCTTGTAGCCAGCAGTAAAACCAGGCCTGTTGCCATAGTGAGACCTGAGTGCTCAGTGCTCTGGCCAGGACCTTACCAGGACCACCTGAAGTACAGAGTACCGGGGCAGCCCGGGCGAAGTCAGGCATATCCCCCCCTGACCCCGACAAACTGGAATTGCTAAGAGACTATTGTACAAGTGGATTTTTTTGGAGAACCTTCAGAACAGAAAGGGAAGAGTGAATTAGACTTCCAATATATAAACAAAATTGAAAGCCTCAAACCTAGACAAGTCTTCACTCCATAAACAAGGAGGAGGGAAAAAAAAGGCATCTGAAGGAGGCAAGCAAAGCAAACCTTCAAACACAGTGAAAAGACATCTGTGATTTGCATCAGAATCCAGGCAAAGAAAAAAAGGAAACCCACATGCCAGGGACATGACAAAGGGACAACATGGGAAAGGTGCAGGATAATTCCACACCAAGCTCTACCAACCCTGTAGGAGATTGCTACAGTGGGATCCACCTGGAGATGACCCAAGAAACAGATCTTAGAGGAACAACTGCAGACCTATTCAGAGAAATTAAATAATATAAAGAAGAAGTAAGAGAACTAAGGAGAGAAAATGAAAAACTCAAAAAGGACCTAGAGGGAGACAATGACAAACTTCAGAAAGAACTAAAGGGAGAGAATGACAAACTCCAGAAAGAACCAGAGGGAGAAAATGACAAACTCTGGAAGGAAGTAGAAACACTGAAAAAGGAAGCCAAGCAGCGAAGTAAGGAGCACCAAGAAGGGATTGAGAATCTCAAAAAGGAAATGGAAATACTAAAGAAGTCACAGGATGAAATGAAAAAGGACATAGAACACTCATCCAATCAAGAGGAAAGGAATAGAAAAAGCCTCAAAAATAGAATGGAGGAAGCAGAACAAAGAATATCAGACCTGAAAGATAACACAGAGCAACTAAAAACCTCAAATAAAGATTATGAAAAATTTTTTAAATACACAAAAGTGGAACAACCAGGAAATATGAGATGCTATGAAAAGATCAAACCTCTGCATCATAGGGATAGAGGAAGGAGAAGAATATCAAGAGAATAGTATTGATCAGATCTTCAACAGAATAATAGATGAAAATTTCTCCAAACTAAAAAAAGACAAACCTGTAAAGTACAAGAAGCACATAAAACTCCAAACAGACAAGATCAGAAAAGAAACTCCCCACACCATATCACAGTTAAAATGCTAAACACCCAAAACAAAGACAAAATTCTGAAAGCTACAAAAGAAAATACACAAGTCACTTACAAGGGGAAACCCATCAGAATTACAACTGACTTCTTGGCACAACCCATGAAAGCAAGAAGAACATGGAGCAAAGCATTCCCAGTGTTAAAGGACTATGGATGCCAACCCAGAATACTTTACCCAGCAAAAATGTCAATTATAGTTGAAGGAGAGAGAAAAATCTTCCATGACATAAACAAGATGATAGAATACATGTCCAGAAAACCAACTCTTCAGAAAATACTTGAAGCAATTCAAAGGGCAGAAGAGAGGAACAACTATCCACAAGCACCTAGGAAGAGAAACTAATAAAAACATAACAGCAAAGGTAGAAACGAAGACTAAAAATGCAAATGGATAATAAGGTGAAAGGAAGCAATATCCATCTTTCAATTATAACCTTAAATATTAATGGACTAAACTCCCCCAATCAAAAGACATAGACTGGGAGATTGGATTAGGAAACAAAACCCATCTATATGCTGTCTACAAGAAACCCATCTCAATCTCAAGGATAGACACCAATTAAAGGTGAAAGGATGGAAAAAATATTCCAAGCAAATGGTACCAAAAAGAAAGCAGGTGTTGCTATATTAATATCAGACAAAATAAACTTCAAAGCAAAAGAGATCAAAAGAGACAAAGAGGGCCATTACATCTTTATCAAAGGAACAATTGACCATGAAGACTTCACAATCATGAATATATATGCACCAAACCCTGGTGCACCAAACTTTATAAAGACAATTCTTCAAGACCTCAAGGCACAGATAAATCCCAGCACACTAATAGTAGGGGACTTCAATACCCCACTAACTCCTTTGGACAGATCAACAGGACAAAGAATAAACAGAGAGACATCTGAACTGAATGATACAATACAACAAATGGACCTCATAGACATCTATCGAATATTCCACCCAAACACCAGAGAATACACTTTCTACTCAGCACCCCATGGAACATTCTCCAAAATAGACCATATACTGGGACACAGGAAAAAACTCAACAAATACAAAAAAAACTGAAATAATCTCATGCATTCTATCACACCACAGTGCAATAAAGCTCAATATCAACACCAAGATAAGGCCTACTATCTAGAAGAACACATGGAAACTAAACAACACTCTCCTGAATAATGAATCGGTCAAGGAAGAAATAAAGAAAGAAAAACATTCCTGGAACTGAATGACAATGATAATACAACACAACAAAACTTATGGGACACTTTAAAAGCAGTCCTAAGAGGGAAGTTTATAGCCCTGAGTGCCTACATCAAAAAAACAGAAAGAGCACAAGTGAACGATCCAACTCTGAGGCTAAAAATACTTGAGAGATAACAACAAACGAACCCTAAACACAGCAGACAAGAAGAAAGAACAAAAATCAGAGCAGAAATCAATGAAATGGAAACAAAGAAAACAATACAAAAAAATCAATGAAACCAAAAGTTGGTTCTTTGAAAGAATAAACAAGATAGACCTCTAGCCCAGTTAACCTAAAGAAAGAAGGAACAACTCCAAATCAATAGAATCTGTGATGAAAGGGGAAATATCAAAACAGACAAGGAAAAGATCCAGACAATCATACAGGAATACTTCAAAAACCTATACTCAACTAAGTTTGAAAACCTAGAAGAAATGGATGAATATCTGAAATCCTGGGAATCACCAAAGCTCAACCAAGAAGAGATCAACAACATAAACAGACCCATATAAAAGGAAGAAATTGAAGATGTAATAAGAGACCTCCCAACTAAAAAAAGCCCAGACCCAGATGGTTTCACGGCAGAATTCTATAAAATATTTCCAAAAGACTTATAACCATTACTACTCAAGTTGTTTAGAAGGATACCTACAGAGGGATTTCTCCCAAATTCCTTCTATGAAGCCAGCATCACTCTATTACCAAAACCAGGCAAAGATACAACCAAAAACGAGAACTATAGACCCATTTCATTAATGAACACAGAGGCAAAAATTCTAAGTAAAATACTTGCAATTCACATACAGACCCACATCAAGAAGATCATCCATCATGATCAAGTTCGATTCATACCAGAAATGCAGGGATGGTTCAATATATGAAAATCAATAAATATCATCAAACATATAAATGGACTGAAAGAAAAAAAACATACAATCATCTCAACTGACACAGAAAAAGCCTTTGACAAAATCCAGCATCCCTTCATGCTTAAAGTCCTACAGGGAATTGGATTAGAGGGACCATTCCTCAATGTAATCAAAGCCATATACAGGAAACTCACAGCTAATATGATCCTAAATGGGGAAATGTCAGAAGCATTCCCTTTAAAGGTAGGAACTTGGCAAGGCTGCCCCTGTCACCACTCCTCTTTAATATAGTCCTTGAAACACTTGCTAGGGCAATAAGGCAAGAGAAGGAAATTAAAGGAGTTCTAATTGGAAAAGAGGAAGTCAAACTATCCCTTTTTGCTGATGATATGATCATTTACTTAAGGGATGCTAAAAACTCCACCAAAAAAACTCCTAGAAATGATTAAGAGCTTCAGTAAAGTGGCAGGATACAAAATTGATCTAGAAAAAGCAGTAGCCTTTCTTTATGCCAACAACAAGCAACAGAAGAAGGAATACAAGGAGATCTTTCCACTCACAGTAACCTCAAAAATAATAAAATACCTAGGAACAAATCTAACCAAAGACACCAAAGATCTCTATGAAAAAAAATTTTAAACCCCTGAAGAAGTAAATTGAAGAAGACATCAGAAGATGGAAAAACCTCCCATGCTCATGGATTGGGAAAATTAATATAGTAAAAATGTCCGTTCTTCCCAAACTCTTGTATAGATTTAATGCAATCCCAATTAAAATCCCCAAGAGTTTCTTCACAGGCTTAGGGAAAAAATCCTTAATTTTATTTGGAAAAACAAAAGACCCCAAATAGCCAAAGCATCCCTGAGCAAAAAGAGCAATACAGGGGAGATCTCTGTAACAGACTTCAAACTATATTATAGGGCTATAGTCCTAAAAACAGCTTGGTACTGGCACAAAAACAGACCTGTTGACCAATGGAACAAAACTGAAGATCCAAACCTGAGCACATACAATTTCAGCCACCTCATATTTGACAAGGGGGCCAAGAAGACACAATGGCAGAAGGAGCATCTTCAGCAAGTGGTGTTGGCAAAACTGGATCACCACTTGTAGAAGAATGAAATTAAACCCCTACCTCTCGCCCTGTACAAAAGTCAACTCCAGATGAATCAAAGACCTCAACGTGAAACCTAAAACTCTGAAGGCGATAAAAAGAAAAACTTGGCAGCAGACTACAAGACATAGGGGTAGGAAAAGACTTCCTAAATCAGACAGCAGATGCTCAAGAATTAAGGTCAGCAATTGACAAATGGGACCTCATTAAACTTAAAAGTTTCTGTACATCAAAAGAAACTATCAAGGAAGTGAAGAGAAAACCCACAGAGTGGGAGGAAACCTTCACTACAGATACATCTGACAAAGCATTGATTTCCAGAATATATAAACTACTCAAAAAACAAGGAAGAAAGAAAACAAATGACCCACTCAATAGATAGAGCAAAGGGCTGAACATATACTTCACCAGTGAGGAATTAGAGATGGCTGAGAAACATCTTAAAAACTGTTCAACATAAATAATTAGGGAAATACAAATTAAAACCACTTTAAGATATCATCTCACTCTGATAAGACTGGCTAGAATCAAGAAAACAAATGATATCAAGTTCTGGAGAGGTTGTGGGGAAAGGGGAACACTCATCCTTTGCTGGAGAGAATGTAAACTTGTACAGCCACTATGGAAAGTAGTGTGGAGAACCCTTGGAAGACTCAAAATGAGCTTGCCATTTGACCCAGTCATTATATATATATATATCCACAAGACTCATCTTACCGCAGAGATACATGCACAGCTATATTTATTGCAGCTCTGTTCACAATAGCAAAAAGCTGGAACCAACCCAAATGTCCATCAACTGACGAGTGGATAGAAAAAATGTGGTACATATACACAATGGGAATTCTATGCAGCAGTAAAAAAAGACAACACCATGAACTTTGCAGGTAAATGGACGGAGCTAGAAGATATTATATTAAGTGAAGTAACACAGTCCCAGAAAAACAAATGACAAATGAATGCTGTCCCTCATCTGTGGATGCTAGTGCCAATAACCCAGTTGTAAATATTTCTTGTGGGTAGTGATGCATATTGGAAAGAACAACAACAACAACAACAACAGAAAAGACTGCATCAAAGAACTAACTGAAACGGTGAATCTGGTGGGGTGGGAGGGTTGGGAGGGGGACAGGTCTATATTTTGATTAATGTATATTTATTGATTGAGTTAACATGTATCCAAATTTTCCCAAATTTGATCTACAATTATATGGTCATTTTAGGACTTGAGTAAAAGGTAAAAGTCTATATTACACACATTGTTAAAAAGGTTTAATAATAAGCCATGTGTTACACAACCTTTAATCC
>VZQC01005922.1:481290-543751 GCA_009823505.1 Rhizomys pruinosus
GGGAGGGGGACACGGGTCTATATTTGATTAATGTATATTTAATTGATGTGAGTTTAACAAGTATCCAAATTTTCCCAAACTTTATCTACAAATTATATGGTATTTTAGGACTTGGTAAAAGTAAAAATGTCTATATTAAACAACATTGGTTAAAAGGTTTTAATAATAAGCCATGTGTGGTGACACACACCTTTAATCCTAGCACTTGGGAGGCAGAGGCAGGCGGATCTTTGTGAGTTCAAGGCCAACCTGGTCTACAGAGTGAGTTCCAGGACAGCTGGGGCTACAGGGAGACCCTATCTCAAAAAGACAAAAAAAAAAAAGGTTTTAATAAAAACGGTTATACATTTAAGCTAATTGGAAATATGAATTGCTGTCCACATTTGTTTTACTTAAAATTTGTAAAACAACTTTGGGATTAATGTATACAAATGTTCTCTATAATTTTTGTGTTGTACAGTATGATCCTGTAATGTTTTCTTTTACCTGTAGGATAATTTAACTTAAGGAATTAAGTTTGCTTCCCAAATTAACAACATACAGTCATCCAAAACAGCTTGGGTAAAATTAACAACATACAGTCATCCAAAACAGCTTGGGTAAATTTAATGAAATTTACACCTTGATTCCTGCCTATAGGTATGTGTACTAAAACTGCCTTTTGGAGATTCATGGGTCAAAAAATAAAAACCTGAACTGAAAAAGGGGGATACAGTTATATATTAAACCTTTTTGTTAAATTTTTCTATTTAAATCTTAAAACTAACTATGGGAAATATTTGCATGTTCCCACAGGTCAGAACATCACCAACTTAATGGATGAGAAAGAAAAGATACAGCTTTGCATTGTGCAGGATGTACCAAGAAATACCAGCAGAGAAGTTGGCCCATCTAAACATTAAAAGGAAAAAAAATCCTCAGACTGCTACAGGCATCAAACATCTCTGTGGATCCTATTTGTAACAACTGTTTATAATGAGTCCTAATGAACTTTATCTTCCAGGTGCCACAAAGTTTTAATATGAGAGACTTTCTTACCTCCTTTTCAGAGAACAAAGAAAAACATGAAGGTAATGAAGTCATTCCCTAACTGCAAATTAGAGCCAACTGCTATACATGTAATCTCTTATAAAACTAGTATAGCTGCTTTCTTTAATTGACTAATAAACATAGGAACTGTGAAAAGGATTATTCTCTATTCAGAGCCAAATATAATACTAAAGTCTTTTTAAACTGTGCAATTAAGCAAAATATATTAATACAGGAAAGCTCTGATATCAGCAATGGATTATTCTGCCAAGAGGATGTTGGCCAGGGGATCCAAGCCCCCCGCCCCCAAAAGGTAAAGGCTTCTTGCCTGTAAATTGGGATACCTGCAAGAAGAGAGGTGGTTAGGCCCTGCTGTCAGAGACCTGATATAAGCATGGGAAAGATGTATTGAGACCACACTTGCAAGTATACAGTTGGTATCTGGAATGCCAGAGAGTGTTACCAAAGGCCACCAAACCAATAAAGCAAATATTGGTCTCCTTGAGTCAAGCAAGACTCCTCCATCAGCATCAGCTACACCTCACTTGCCTGGAAATACTGTGTAGCAGTGGCAGCCATATGTCTGTATATCCCAAAAATAATTGGCTAGTAGCTCTCTCCTTGGAGGAATACTTCATGGCTGATGCCACAAGCTCACATCCTCTAATGGTTAGGAGATTTTATAAGCCACAGTAAGACCTTGTCATCTTTTACAGAAAAAAATATAGTTCATGGATCAGCATACCACCCAAACATTTATGTCTATACCAATGTAGTCTACCATAATAATTAGTACTGTTTAAATGCATGTATATCTAATTGCCTGTGCTTCATTAGTAGGATTGAAAGGTTATTCCTAGATAAACTGTCAACCCATGAAAGAAAACAGCTTGAACTGATCAGAGTCCAAAACTACATCTCCAGAGAAAGTAGACTATTTTGCTTCTCGTCCACCTGTGCCCCTTTTCTAAGTCTAGGGAACAATCTGCAGGAGAGGGGGCATGGTAGAATGTAAGGGCTGTGATTGAGGTGAATGGTGAAACTACAGCAATATAGACTGGACTCTTATTTGATCAACATGATTGTACATACAAGCCCCTCCAACTGGATGGGGAGAGCCTTGGGCTGTGTGGGTTTGGGCATAGCTGCTTGCAAATTGGTTTTACATGAAGGATGCTTGTATTCACTACTTATTACTTAGTGTTAGAAAATCAAATTAAAATTGAGAAAAAAGTTAGCAGGAAGATGGTATTATATCTCAGTGTCCAAAAGCTTACCAAGTTTGTACAGCACCTATTTTTTTTTATTCCTGAACCCCATAAAAAGGTAGAGAGGGAGGAAGGCAGTGTGAATGGAAGTTCCCGAAAAGAACAACACCTTACTTCAAATGTTCTGCAACGCTGATCAACAGACTAGAACTTCAATGACTGTCAAGAGTTTGGAATGTAAATTACAATTTATCTTGGGCTAGCTTCAGCCCCTTGCTTACTTCTGTGTCTGATCTTACCTTTTTGACATGTACTTAACAGACCAACTGAAAGGCTAAGAATGTTGTCAGATACCATCTGAGGCTAAGAGCAGACCTTTTCCTACTTTGCTGTAACCTATTTACCTGCTATTTCCCCAAATGTGCTTGAAAAGTGCTTTGATTTATGAGTTTCTTTGTTCTGTTACTTTAAAAACTTTATGAGACTGTTTGCATGTTGGAACATGGAATTTGGGGTAACATGAGTCTGTGTTCCTGGGATATGGTCACTCATATTTGGCTCCAGAATAAACTAGCTCTTATCTCCTTTGAGAGGATATTTTTGCATTAACAGAGTAAGGGGAGAAAGAGAAGCGAGGGGAGGGAAGGGGATATGAGGACAGGACAGGACAGGACACGACATGACACGACACAACACGACAGGAGAAAAGAAGGGAGGTTTTCTGGGTACCATAGCAAGTCTCTGTAGCATCAGCACTCAGGAGTCCATATTGGAAAAAGAAGGGTTGATTCCTCAAAGATCCAGACCAGCCTGGGCAGCATAGTAACACTTTGTATTAATTAATTGTTACAAGGCTCTGGCTTGTGACTGGAGGTAGAACATTGGCTTAGCATATCTAAGGCTATGAGTTCATCTGCTTCATAGCAATAACAATAATCATAACAAATTAAATGAGCAGATATAGATATAGACATAAATGTAGAGCTAGAAGTCAGCAGCATCGTTTACATTTGGAGAGGAGAGTGGAATTCACAGCCGTGCAGTCCCTGTAGTCAGAACTATGGAGCAGATGCAGTGGTGACTGCTGCCCACAGCAGATGAAGAGCGTGTGGGCTTCCAAACCTCAGAAATGTGGGGTGGGTGCTGAGGGGGTGGAGGAAAGACAGGGGCGGAGAATATTCCACCCAAATTGTCTTAGCAAGGCCTGTCCTTTGTTCCTGGCCAGGACTGTGACTGAGTGACAGGAGTCCAGAAGGATTTGTCTGCTTTTTTTTTTTTTTTTTTTTTTTTTTTTGCCTATGCTGATGAGTGGTGGTTCACGCGCTGGATTGTGGTCACTGCCTAGCCTATGCTGATGAGTAGGTGGTTCACTGCCATGCTGATGAGTAGGTGGTTAACTGTCCTTGCTGATGAGTAGGTGGTTCACTTCCTATGCTGAGGAGTAGGTGGTTCACCGTCCTATGCTGATGAGTAGGTGGTTCACTGCTCCTATGCTGATGAGTAGGTGGTTTACTGTCCTATGCTGAGGAGTGGGTGGTTCACTGCCCTATGCTGAGGAGGTAGGGGGTTCACTGTCCTATGCTGATGAGTAGGTGGTTCACTGCGCCTATGCTGATGAGTAGGTGGTTCACTGTCCTATGCTGTTGAGTAGGTGGTTCACTGCCATATGGTGAGGAGTAGGTGGTTACTGTTCTATGCTGATGAGTAGTTGGTTCACTGTCCTATGCTGATGAGTAGGTGGTTCACTGCCATATGTGAGGAGTAGGTGGTTACTGTCTATGCTGATGAGTAGGTGGTCACTGTCCTATGCTGATGAGTAGGTGGTTCACTGCCCTATGCGAGGAGTATGTGGTTCACTGCCCTAGGCTGATGAGTAGGTGGTTCACTGCCCTATGCTGATGAGTAGGGGGTTCACTGTCTATGCTGAGGAGTAGGTGGTTCACTGCCCTATGTGAGGAGTAGGTGGTTCACTGCCCTATGTGATGAGTAGGTGGTTCACTGTCCTATGCTGATGAGTAGTGTGGTTCACTGTCCTATGCTGTGAGTAGGTGGTTCACTGTCTATGCTGAGGAGTAGGTGGCTCATTGTCCTATGCTGGGAGTAGGTGGTCACTGCACTTTGCTGATGAGTAGGTGGTTCACTGCCCTATGTGAGGAGTAGGTGGTTCACTGCCCTATGCTGAGTAGTAGGTGTTCACTGTCCTATGCTGATGAGTAGGTGGTTCACTGTCCTATGCTGATGGAGTAGGTGGTCACTGTCACTTGCTGATGAGTAGGTGGTTCAGTGTCCTATGCTGATGAGTAGGTGGTTACTGCCCTATGCTGAGGAGTAGGTGGTTCACTGTCATATGCTGAGGAGTAGGTGGTTCACTGTCTATGCTGAGGAGTAGGTGGTCATTGCCTATGCTGTGGAGTAGGTGGTCACTGCCTTTGCTGATGAGTAGGTGGTTCAGTGTCTTATGCTGATGAGTAGGTGGTCCACTGTCCTATGCTGAGGAGTGGTGGTTCACTGCCCTATCTGAGGAGTAGGTGGTTCACTGTCCTATCCTGAGGAGTAGGTGGTTCACTGTCCTATGCGGAGGAGTAGGTGTGTTCACTGCCCTATGCTGAGGAGTAGGTGGTTCACTGTCCTATGCTGAGGAGTAGGTGGTTCACTGCCCTATGCTGATGAGTAGGTGGTTCACTGCCCTATGCTGAGGAGTAGGTGGTTCACTGCTCCTATGCTGATGAGTAGGTGGTTCACTGCCCTATGCTGATGAGTAGGTGGTTCACTGCCCTATGCTGATGAGTAGGTGGTTCACTGCCCTATGCTGAGGAGTAGGTGGTCACTGCCTTGCTGATGAGTAGGTGGTTCTCTGTCCTATGCTGATGAGTAGTGGTTCACTGCCCTATGCGGAGATAGGTGGTTCACTGTCCTATGCTGATGAGTAGTTGGTTCACTGCCCTATGCTGATGAGTAGGTGGTCACTGTCCTATGCTGATGAGTAGTTGGTTCACTGTCCTATGCTGTGAGTAGGTGGTTCACTGCCTATGTGAGGAGTAGGTGGTTACTGTCTATGCTGATGAGTAGGTGTACTGCCTATGCTGATGAATAGGTGGTTCACTGTCCTATGCTGAGGAGTAGGTGGTTCACTGCCCTATGCTGAGGAGTAGGTGGTTCACTGCCCTATGCTGAGGAGTAGGTGGTTCACTGCCCTATGCTGATGAGTAGGTGGTTCACTGCCCTATGCTGAGGAGTAGGTGGTTCACTTCCTATGCTGAGGAGTAGGTTTTCACTGTCCTATGCTGAGGATAGGTGGTTCACTGTCCTATGCTGATGAGTAGGTGGTTCACTTTCCTATGCTGATGAGTAGGTGTTCACTGTCCTATGCTGATGAGTAGGTGGTTCACTGTCCTATGCTGGAGGAGTAGGTGGTTTCACTGTCCTATGCTGAGGAGTAGGTGGTTCACTGCCCTAAGCTGAGGAGTAGGTGGTTCACTGCCCTATGCTGAGGAGTAGGTGGTTCACTGCCCTATGCTGATGAGTAGGTGGTTCACTGTCCTATGCTGAGGAGTAGGTGGTTCACTGTCCTATGCTGATGAGTAGGTGGTTCACTGCCCTATGCTGAGGAGTAGGTGGTTCACTGTCCTATGCTGAGGAGTAGGTGGTTCACTGCCCTATGCTGATGAGTAGGTGGTTCACTGTCCTATGCTGAGGAGTAGGTGGTTCACTGCCCTATGCTGATGAGTAGGTGGTTCACTGCCCTATGCTGAGGAGTAGGTGGTTCATGCTCCTATGCTGAGGAGTAGGTGGTTCACTGCCCTATGCTGATGAGTAGGTGGTTACTGCCCTATGCTGAGGAGTAGGTGGTTCACTGTCCTATGCGGATGAGTAGGTGGTTCACTGTCCACAGATGAGTAGGTGGTTCACTGTCTATGCTGATGAGTAGGTGGTCACTGCCCTATGCTGAGAGTAGGTGGTTCACTGTCCTATGCTGAGGTAGGTGGTTCACTGCCTATGCTGAGGAGTAGGTGGGTTCACTGCCCTATGCTGATGAGATAGGTGGTTCACTGCCTACAGAGATAGTGTCCTGCTAGCGAGGTAGGTGGTTCACTGTCCTATGGTGAGAGTAGGTGGTTCACTGCCCTATGTCTGAGGAGTAGGTGGTTCACTGCCCTATGCTGAGAGTAGGTGGGTTCACTGTCCTATGCTTGAGGAGTAGGTGGTTCACTGTCCTATGCTGAGGAGTAGGTGGTTCACTGCCCTATGCTGAGGAGTAGGTGGTTCACTGTCCTATGCTGAGGAGTAGGTGGTTCACTGTCCTATGCTGAGGAGTAGGTGGTTCACTGCCCTATGCTGATGAGTAGGTGGTTCACTCAACTGCCTATGCTGATGAGATAGGTGGTTCACTGTCCTATGCTGAGGAGTAGGTGGTTCACTGCCCTATGCTGAGGAGTAGGTGGTTCACTGTCCCTATGCTGAGGAGTAGGTGGTTCACTGTCCTATGCTGAGGAGTAGGTGGTTCACTGCCCTATGCTGATGAGTAGTGTGGTTCACTGCCCTATGCTGAGAGTAGGTGGTTCACTGCCCTATGCTGAGGTAGTAGGTGGTTCACTGTCCTATGTGATGAGTAGGTTTTTCCTGTCCTATGCTGAGGATGGTGGTTCACTGTCCTATGCTGATGAGTAGGTGGTTCACTGCCTATGTGATGAGTAGGTGGTTCAACTATCCTATGCTGAGGAGTAGATTGTTCACTGCCCTATGCTGATAGTAGGTGGTTCACTGCCCTATGCTGATGAGTAGGGGTTCACTGCCTTGCTGTAGAGTAGGTGGTTCACTCCCTATGCTGAGGAGTAGGTGGTTCACTGTCCTATGCTGAGGAGTAGGTGGTTCACTGTCCTATGCTGAGGAGTAGGTGGTTCACTGCCCTATGCTGATGAGTAGGTGGTTCACTGTCCTATGCTGAGGAGTAGGTGGTTCACTGCCCTATGCTGATGAGTAGGTGGTTCACTGTCCTATGCTGATGAGTAGGTGGTTCACTGCCCTATGCTGAGGAGTAGGTGGTTCACTGCCCTATGCTGATGAGTAGGTGGTTCACTGTCCTATGCTGAGGAGTAGGTGGTTCACTGCCCTATGCTGATGAGTAGGTGGTTCACTGTCCCTATGCTGATGAGTAGGTGTGTTCACTGTCCTATGCTGAGGAGAGGTGGTTCACTGTCCTATGCTGATGAGTAGGTGGTTCACTGTTCCTATGCTGATGAGTTAGGTGGTTCACTGCCCTATGGTGATGAGTAGGTGTTTCACTGTCCTATGCTGATGATTAGGTGGTTCACTGTCCTATGTGATGAGTAGGTGTTCACTGTCCTATGCTGAGGAGTAGGTGGTTCACTGCCCTATGCGATGATGAGTAGGTGTTTCACTGTCCTATGCTGATGATTAGGTGGTTCACTGTCCTATGTTGATGAGTAGGTGGTTCACTTTCCTATGCTGAGTGAGTAGGTGTGGTTCACTGTCCTATGCTGATGAAGTAGGTGGTTCACTGCTCCATGCTGATGAGTAGGTGGTTCACTGCCTATGCTGAGGAGTAGGTGGTTCAGCTGAGCCTATGCTGATGGAGTAGGTGGTTCACTGCTCCTATGCTGAGGAGTACAGTGGTTCACTGCCCTATGCTGAGGAGTGGTGGTTCACTGCCCTATTCTGATGAGTAGGTGGTTCACTGCCCTATGCTGAGGAGTAGGTGGTTCACTGCCTATGCTGAGGAGTAGGTGTTCACTGCCCTATGNCAGTGAACCACCTACTCCTCAGCATAGGACAGTGAACCACCTACTCATCAGCATAGGACAGTGAACCACCTACTCATCAGCATAGGACAGTGAACCACCTACTCCTCAGCATAGGACAGTGAACCACCTACTCATCAGCATAGGACAGTGAACCACCTACTCATCAGCATAGGACAGCGACAGTGGCCCAGAGACTAGACTGATAGGAGTCCCTTGAGAGTCAAGCCACAAAAGTCCTTGAAGAAAAGGGCTTCAGTCTCCTCTTTGCCAATATTTTCTTTGGGGGAAAAAAAAAGGCATTAGAAAGCACAGAGAGTGCAGCTCTGACCTCTACAAAACGATTTATCTCCATCCTATGACTTTCCTGTTGATGGAGTCTTGCCCCCGTCAATTAGCACTTTTTTATTTATTTCAAAACAAAACAGAGCATTTATTTTTAGTTGTTGGCATTCTGAATGAGAAGAAAGTTGTGGCTTAGAATTAACACCAACAATAAATAAAACAATAAACAAAAAATGTTCATATGTTACCTTCAGAGCAAAAGTAAAAAAAAGTTAAGGCAATTTGTCACCTGAAGTATTGGGTGCTTCTTTTTTTTTTTTTTAATGTAGTTTAAAAAAGAGATTTATTCTTTCTCATAAATCTTAGATCTTAGAGACATGAACTTTAAGCCTTTGTGGCATCAGAGGATGTGGTATTGTTCTTACTAAAAAGATTACCCAGCTTGACTTAAATATATGGGTTTTGCAGTAAGCCAACCATTTCTTGGAAAAGAACGAAGAAGAGTGTGTGTGTGTGTGTGTGCCTGTCTGTCTGTCTGTCTGTCTGTATGTCTGTCTGTGTATTCTCCAGTTCTACCCCTTGGGTCACAAGGAGAGATACAAACTGACTCAACACCTGCTGGCTCATTCAGAAGAATGGGAATAGAGAACTCCACCCCAAGGGGTGACAAGAAGGGCAGAGGAGGGGAGGGGAAAGGGGGAGGGGTGGAGCTCTGTCTGTCTAATCCTCCTTGAGAAGCCAGACTGAAAAGAGACAAAGAACAGAGTTTCCATTGGGGCACACAGGAGCAGAGTCACACAATGATTAATGGTGCAATCAGGCCGCAGAAGCTGCTTAGGTTTCTGTGCAAATGAGGAGGAAAAATTCAAATCCGGGGCCAAATCCCAAGCCCCAAATGTCAATGTAATCTGAGAGTGCCTGACTACCGAAAGGGGGGAGGAAAAGCAACCACTGCCCTGTTGCCTGGCAGCCCAGAGAGGACCGAGGGGCTGGGGACCTGGGGCTCCGCCTAGGGACAGAGACGCAGGGGAAGGCTTGGGTGCCTCCTCACATGTGTGTGCAACCTCTTCCACCTATGTCAACCTGTTGAGGCAGGGCAGAAAGACAGGGAATGATAAGGATGTGGGAAGGAAAAAGAAGCTCCTCAATCCAGAGTCTAGGGGAGGTCTCTGTCAGCTGAGAGGAAAGGGCTCCCGCACAACTGACAATATTCGCTGTGAAGTTGACATGGATATAGTGCATTTTTCTCATTTTAATTATTATATTTTGTCTTTTTGAGACAGGCTCTCCTTGTAGCCCTAGATGGCCTGGAACTCGATACGTAGACCAGGCTGGCCTCTAACTCAGCGAGATCTGCCTGCCTCTGCATCCCAAGTGCTGGGATTAAAGGCATGTGCCACCACTCCTGGCTAATTTTTTAATTATTTTATAATTATGTGTGCGTGTGTGTGCATGTGTGTATGTGTGTGCGCGCGTGCGTGTGTGTGTGTGTGTGTGTGTGTACATGTGTGTGTGTGTGTGTGTGTGTGTGTTGCGTAGTGCACATGCATGCAGGTGCCAGTGGAAGCCAGAAGAGGATAACAGATTCCCTGGAACTACAGCTTCAGGTAGTTATGAGCCATGATGTAGGTGTTAGGAACTGAACTCTGGAAGTCCTCTAGAAGAACAGTAAATGCTCTCAACCTCTCCAATTTTTGTTTTATGTGTATGAGTGTTTGGCCTGAATGTATGCAAGCATACTACATGTGTATAGTACCCACAGAGGCCAGTATAAATATTTTGTATTACCAGAGCCATGACCCAGGCTTAAGGCCTAACTGTACATGGCCTTGGGTAGAGTCTTGGTCCTCTTCTGGACATTTTCTGGGAATCACAAACAAGACTGTTAACTTTGTTACAGTAAAGAGATAAAGACGCCCTACCTCCCTGCATTCCTTGGCTCTAGACCCTTACCCTACCCATTGTAGTCCTGTCAGTACCTCTCAGGAAGCCCCGTCATCTCATTTAGGTTCCTTAGCAAGCCTTTGAAGATGATAGCTTCGAAACCCTCTATATGACCACTGCAAACTCCGCATGACTTTGAGAAGCCCATACCCATGCCTTGCTTTCCCCCTGAGCACTTCTCCAGCTCTTTAAACTTTATTTTTTATTTATGTATATGAATGTTTTGTTCTATGTGCATGCAATACCTGCTGAGGTCAGTAGTGGTTGTTGGATCCCCTAGAATTGGAGTTATGTGTGGTTGTTATCTGCTGTATGGGTGTTGGGAACCAAACCCAGGTCCTCTGCAAGAGCAGCCAGTGCTTTTAACTCCTGAGCCATCTCCAGCTTCTGTTGAAATGACTTTTTAACAAACTCCAATTCTACTTCTGAAATTCTTTACTTGTTCTGAAACTCTTTACTACATGGAACTTGAGGATCTGGTTTTACTTGAGTCATGGTCCCTAAAGGACGAAGGGGATTGCTCAGGCTGCTCTGGGCCGGCCGTGGAGCCAGGTCTCTGTTCTGCCACTTCTGACAGTATCACATTTTGGATTTATAGAACTGTGATGCCAGAGCTGAACCAGGCCAGAGCTGGTGCTAAGGTAGGAAGAAGGAAACCCACATTCCTGAAATTCAAATGTGCCTTTTAAGTGTTTCCATGTATTTAGCTTCTTTTATAATCCTATGAATTTCATTTGATACATTTAAAGCCAATATTTTAAGGACTTAACCCAACTGCTAAAAGGGGGTGCCCGTGTGTACGGCCCCTTGGTCATGTGGGGCTATTAAAGCCCCAGTGAGCAAGCTTCCCCACAACCCCCATCACTTTAGCGCCCTCCGCCCAGGTTTGCCAGAACCCCTGCCTTTCATGGCAGGTTGCCAGGGGCCAGCATAGATCTGGAGGGGCTGCGAGCTAGCAAGGGACTCTCACCTCCTCGGCACTGCAGCTGTGACTGTCTCCTCTGTGCTGCAGAAGTGACTGTGAGCCACTGAGGAATCTGCTCTCACTTACTAGACAGCTTTCTTGTCTTACACTGTGTAGATGAATAGTAAGTGTGTGTTCAAAGAATGGCTGTGGGAGGCAGAGACAGAGGAGAACGAAGTGGGGGATAAGGAAAAGAGAAGGAAGGAGAGAAACAAAGAGGGAAGGAAAGGGAAGGATGAGGAGAGAGAAGATGGAAGGGAGGGAGAGGGGAGGTAGGAGAGGAAGGAAAGAACAAAGAAGAAGAGGGAAAGATGGGGAAGAGGGAGCGAAGGAGAGAGGAGGACGGAACAGAAGAGAGGGGGAGAAAGACAAGAGGGAGGAAGGAAGAGAGGGAAGAGGAAGGGTGGGCGAGAGAGGAGGAGCAGGGAGAAAAAGAAAAGGATGAAGTAGGAGAGGGAGAGGGAGAGGGAGGATGAAAGGGGAGAAGGGGAAGAAGAGAGGAAGGGAGAGGGAGAAGAAGAAGGAAGGATGGGGAAGAGGAAAGGAAGACTAGAGGGGCAAAGAGACAGGGAGGGATGGGGACGTGAAGAGAAGGAAATGAAGGGAAAGAGAAGTGTGAGTAAAGGAAGAAGGATGGGGAAGAGGGAAAGAGGAAATGGGGGAGAAAGCAGAGAATGAGAGAATTCAAGGGGAAAGAAGGAAGGAGAGATTTAGTCTGAGAAAGTAAGAATGATGGTGAGACCACAGCACTGCCCCAGCCTTGCGGAGTCAGCCCACAGCACTGCCCCAGCCTTGCAAGGTCGGCCCACAGCGCTGCCCCAGCCTTGCGAGGTCGGCCCACTGCGCTGCCCCAGCCTTGCTTACATGCTAGGTTCTGTGTCTTTTTAATGAGAGCACCCCCCCCCCATACTCTGCTTCAAGATCCCAATCTAAGGACTGGTAAACCAGCAGGGATTAAGAACAGTGCTGAAATCTCCAGCCAGGACCTGTTTCAAGATTCCCGTGCTTTCCAAGCAAAGCCTTAAGACCCGAAGGTATTAGCGTATCCTGGCGGGCCTTGACTAGCCAAGGACTCAGTCAGGAGAGCAGACATTCTGGAGACACTTCTGTCTTTGGCTATCAGACTATTGAGATGGAATCCCCAAAGAATTAAAAATTTACCTGAATCCCATCCTGGGGGAAGGCTCCAGGCACAGGAGGAACTTGCCTCCCAGGGAGACTCCGCAGTTCTGAGCTTTGTCAGACCACTTTCCAGGAGGGACCGGAGCTGACAGGAATCCCAGCTGGACCAGGACTGCTTAGCTGTGCACACCTCCTGCCTTTGACTCCAACCTAAAGCTCACACTAACACCTGGAAGATGGACCTGGGGTGGTCACAGGACTCCTTTACTTGTTCTTCCCCACGAATTGATCTGCTGAGGACAGGTGAAAGAGCCCAGCTTATTCCGAGGGCCAAAGCTTTGCCTGGGGGACCTTAGCTCTGGTGTTTGGTCCCCTACAGCTAGCAAGGGTCTGGCCTAGTTTAAGAGCTTGGACTATATGTCAGGTGTGTGATTCTTCTTTATCTATGAGACGCATAGTACATTGTATGTTTGCAGTCTCCCAGCATGCCTTGGGACTCTGCCATGGAGAAAGTGGGAGGACCATCCCTTGGACCTGAATCTTGGAAGGCCTGTTACTATAAGGAGGTGTCACTGAGCAGCTACCAAGTGGCAACAGTAAACCTACTGTCACCTGATTCTTCCAGAACCAGCTGCCAAGCTGGCAGAAAGGTAAATATTTCCGGCCCGGCCCCAGCCTCAACCTCCCCATCTTCTAACCCCAAACCTTCACACCCCACTTCTCACCCCACATCCCTACCCTCAAGCTTTACGCACTCCCCCACGTTCCATCTCCCACTCCCCCAACTCTCATGGAGAAGCCATTTTTAGAATGATGGGGCAGAGATTAGGTCAAAATTAACATACAAAGAAATCAACAACAGACCAGAAGACTGGAAATCTGCTGGACCGTGAGCTACATGTAACAGAGCACGCACACACCAAAGTAGCTCAGACTGCACGCACGCCCACAACCTCTCCATACTGGGAGGTACGTAGCCCATCCCCGCTGTAAGAAGCCAGTACAAGTACCAGTCATTCAGGATTCCCTGACCCACATGACCTAGTCAGTTGGGATGGCCACACCTCCAGATGCCAGCACCCTGGGATTAAGTGGCAGCCATGAAGGGGTGACACATGAGAATTCCACATATTCCTCCTTGACCTTGAGGATGGAGCCCAGCAGGAACCTGGATCCAGAGAACCTGTGTGTCCCCTGCACTAGAGATCCCACATGGGAGGGAAACTGTGCAAGTGCCTGGGTTTGCATGGCCCTGTGGGCCCTGCTCCACATGGGCTACCCAGACAAGCTCTGTGAGACCACAGGGAAGGGTGAGGCGGTGGCAGGGGCGGAGGACTGTAGCCCCCAGCCCCCCAGGTATGCAACGCTTGCTCTGGAGGATACTCCAGAGCCTTTGAGCTCCCAGGTTCTAAGACACAGGACCTTCACAGACAGCTCTGAAACAGAACCCGGGGGCATTCAGAGAGGGCACCAGGGGACGGCCAGTTCTAGCCCACCTCCTGGCTGTGATAAGCTGGGCCTGGCTACACATGCCTATAATCCCAGCCTGAGGACCCTGAGAGCCGACCACCCAGCCAGTCTGGCCAAATCAGGGATGCCAGCTTCAAAGAGAAAGCCTGTTTCAAAAAATAAAAATAAGGCTGGAGAGATGATTCAGTGTGTAAAGGCCCTTGCCACCACGCCTGGCAACCATGGTTCCATCCCTGGTGGAAGGAGAGAGGCAACTCCTAAACATTGTCCTCTGACTGCCTCACATGCTCCAAAAATAAATAAATGTAATTTTGTAATAAAATAATAAAAATAAGATGAATAGTAATTGAGGAAGACACCTGATTCAACTTCTAAACTCCATATATGAACATATATGTGTGTACCCACACACATACACATGAATAATAGAAAGAATAAAGGTGGGGGGGTGTCACAGGCCAGGCCTGCCTGTTTAGGCACACCCACTCCCTTCCCTTCCCTTCCCTTCCTGAGAGCCTGCAGTGCAGCTGGAGAGCAAGGAGAGCAACAGCTGTCCAGGGGGAGGAATCCACAGCCTCGGGTCAGCCCAACCTCTTTGGGGTCAGGTCACCCACTGCTAGGATGTTTCTTCTGCCCAGCCGAGGGGCCCTGAGAACAAGAGGCAGAGGCCATTCCTCCATCTCCAAGGACAGCACTGCATGTGGAGTGAACCACTCATCTGTTTAATGCCTGGCCCCACATGCCTGGGGGCTGCACCCCTTCCCCTCTTCCTGCCCTCATGATCCAGAATCCAGGAACCATTTCTGGGAGAGTAAAACTGTCAGGTGACACATAGTACTGCTGCTCAGTTGGGGACACCTCAGTGCTGGGCTCATCCTGACCTAACAGGCTCTGGAGGGATGAGGGGAGGTACAGTTAGGGTGGAGGAACAGTCTAGAATTCAGTCTTTATTGTTGCTGTTTGAGTCAGGGTCTCATATAGCCCAGACTGGCCTCAAACTCAGTACCTATCTTGAAATCATTCTCCTGGAAATGCTGGGATTATGGGCATTTGCCTCTATGCCTCCTTTTACCGAGTGCTGGAGAAGAAACCGGGAGATTTCTGCACGTTAGACAAGCACTCTACCAACTGAGCTACATCCTCAGCCCTGGAATTCAGTCCTGGTAGAGGGCTTGAGAGAATTGTTACAGAGATAAACACCCATTAATGTGACACTATTGCCCTCTGGTCAGGAGCATGAAATCTCTGGCTTGGGTGGAGACTTAGCAACTCCAGAGCCAGATACAAAACCTCCCTCGGGAAGGGAGGGAAAAAGACAGGAGAAATAACCAGCCCTTTGAAGAGCTGATGTGCTTCTCTTTCCCAGAATTTCCACCCTGCCTGCACTTGCTCCAGATCCTCCTGAGAGTCTGTACCCGGCATGCACTTGTTCCATATCCTCCGTGAAGGTCTGTTCTTTCTGCCTTTCAGGGATGTAACTCTCCTTTTTCTTTCAGATACTGGATGGGAACTTTGGGTTCTTTTACTCTTAATCTAAAATTCTCCTCGTCACCGTATGGATGACCTCCAGGGTGGCTCAACTCAAACAACAATGCTTTTCCCCTTTTCTTCTCCATCCTCCTATTCCAGGTAGCTGCGAAGTTTTAGAGCTTGCCTACTCTCACTTTTTCTTTTGAACTCTAATAAAATTGTCCTAGATTTTCCATTTAAATCTGTTCTTAAATTGTTCTATTAATGACTAAAGATCCCAAGAGGGGACCATGATTTCCCGGGTAGAATATAGCAGCACCAGACCAAACTTTCCAGGACAGAATGACATGTGTTTTAAGGGAAAGACACAATCCGTGTGTGTGTGTGTGTGTGTGTGTGTGTGTGTGTGCATGCGCACATGCTCGCTGGCCATGATGTGACATCTCCAGTGCTGACATGGACTCACACACAGGGGCCCTTATTGCGACAGCCTTTCTCTCTCTCTTTAGCCTCACAGTTTCTGAAAAGCCTGCTGAGAGCCTGCCTTTGACCACAGATTATGTGTGGTGACCCTGACAGAATATTTCCCAGATTTCACTCAATGATGCTGATCTCTTGCTACACACAGCAGATATTTGAGCTCCAGTTGACTAGTACCAATTATCCCAGTAAAGCACAAAATGGTTTCACTTTCAAAAATTCTTATTTCAGCATATAACACATAAGCAACCCTGATAGGGTCTTTGCTTCCATTCTGTCATCTACATCTCTTTCAGCATTATCTTCCAAGTTCCTACAGAACAGCTCACTGAGCTCCAAGTATTTTTTCCCTCTATTATTCCCAAAACTACCACAATCCTCCCAGACACATATGGTAGGTTTATTACATCGATACCTGACTCCTGGTACCAATTTCTACATTAGTTAGCTTTCTCATGATACAACATTGAACAAAACCAAATTGGGGAAGAAAGGTTTTATTTTATCTTAGATCTTATAGCTCACAGTTTGTTATTGACAGAAGTCAAAGACAAGAACTCAGGGCAAGAACCTGGAGGCAGGAGCTGAAGCACAGACCATGGAAGAAAACTGCTTACGGCTTCTCCCCTACTGGCTTCTCCCCTGGCCTGTGGCCTGCCTGCTTCCTTATACTACGCAGGACCACCTGTGCAGGGCTGGGCCCTTTTGCATCACTCAACAATCAAGATAATGCCTTACACTCATGCCCACAGGTCAATGCAGAAAATTCCTCAACTGAGATTCCCTCCCAAGGGGTGTCAAGTGGACAACTGAAGCTGCCCAACGCACCTCCCCTGCCAACTGATGGAGATTCTGAGACAACCTGGCCATAGGCTTGTGCTTCAAAACCATCTCCTTTCTCTGAGATCTATCAAAAGACCCCCCATTCCACCTCATAGACTTGAAATCACCTCAGATCCCCACCATATTATCAGCCTATTTATGGTACTGACACCCACCATACTATTGTCTGTCTTTCCGACCATGGCATTAATAGTTTTTGGTTTTTTGTTTGTTTGTTTGTTTGTTTTTTTTTTTTTTTTTTGGTCTTTTCGAGACAGGGTCTCCCTGTAGCCCCAGCTGTCCTGGAACTTACTCTGTAGACCAGGCTGGCCTTGAACTCACAAAGATCCACCTGCCTCTGCCTCCCAAGTGCTAGGATTAAAGACGTGCACCACCACACCCGGCAGCATTAATAACTCTTTAAATAAGCTTCTTACCCCCAAAACAATCCACCTCAGTGCCCCCCTTGACACCCACACCCACAGCCATGCCGGCAGAACTGCTGCCTTCAGGAGCCAGACCTGGGACAGTACCCAGAGAGGTTCTCAGTAGAGGATGATGAGTTTTGTGGCAGCAGAAGCAGGTCCATGTTCTACAAGGAATGGAACTAGCTCAGTACAAACAGCAGAATTAAAGCTGCCTCCCTGAGAGCAGTATGGTGCACAGGACCCTTTCGGTGGCTACAGTTCACATGGA
The DNA here is from genome assembly GCA_009823505.1 of Rhizomys pruinosus. NCBI lineage: Eukaryota > Metazoa > Chordata > Mammalia > Rodentia > Spalacidae > Rhizomys > Rhizomys pruinosus. The sequence continues at coordinate 498,540 of VZQC01005922.1, forward strand.
CAGCTTTTCCTCAATGGGTCTGAAACATTCTAATGGAGCTTTGGTGTTAGAAGGTCACACCAAACACAGACACACAAGCTTCAGTGCCACATAAATATTAATACTTGTGACTGAACTACCCTCCCCCAACCTCCAAATTCCCTTGGAGAGGCCATAGCCACCTGGCCCCTGATCATGAGGGAAGGTCTGTCAGGGTGAGTAGCACTTGGATTCTGGGGTTCCTGCTTAAGAGCCCCTCCTCACTGCATCTAAAATTAAAGAGAGATTCCCTGTGTTCAATGTTGCTTGTAGAAACAAAAGCTTTGGATCACTGGTTCAAACCTAAGCTCTTGCTGTCTGTGGTAGAGAAATCACCCGACCTCTCTTTGAACCTTGGTTTTCTTGAATGCTAAAATAAGATGATGGAAAGTGACTCAAAATTCACCAAGAAAATTAAGCAGGAACTCTGAGGTGTCTCTGGGACATACCTGGCATGCCACAGACACTTTTCAAGCGTGTAACCCATCCCAGAGGAGGAAGGGTCACCCTGGCTCAGAGGTCCCCTGTGGTGTCTGCTTTGAGGTAGGAGTGCCTGAAAGGCCATGTGCATGGTCTCACCTTTCTCCCCAACGTACAGAAAGCAGAAGTACAGCAACGAGCTTCGGAAACCCTAGGCAGTCCCTCAGTCCCCTGACAAAGTCCACCACGAAGAGCCCTAAAGAGACGTGGGAGCCAGCCCCACGTAAGCAAATGGCACTGGCTGGACAAACTGGGCAGAGCTGGAAGGCACGGCATCCCTCTGCACTCAGAGTACCCCCTGCTCCCCACCTTGCATCCTGGCTAAGCTGTGCTTCTGCCTGTCAGTTATAAGCAGAGAATAGTGTCAGGCCCAGGGCAGGCAGGACTCAGCATACACCCTACATCAAAGATGTTAAAAATGTCTACCAAGGGCTTCACTACAACCACACCCATGTGAGTTCTGGTTCTGGTCATAATTACTGTAGCCCCTGCACTGTCCCCTCCCACGCCTATGGCTGTGAGGATTAGCAGGACTCTGCCAGCCCAGCCCCTCCAGGGCACATTCCTCTGTACATATGTCTCATGAGGCTACAGCTTACAACACTGCACTTGCCCACTGACTCTGCAAAGTGCTATCCCATTACTTCAGTTATGATGTTATAATGGCAGGGGGTGCACACGTTGACTTCATTGTTTCACGGTACAGTTTGCCTGGTACATGGGGAAGCCCGGCACCCCAGCAGTCACAATGAGTCAGAGGGAGTGCAGAATCACAATGAGTGCAGGCACAGCAGAGCAAAGGAGGCCACACACAGTGACCAGGAGGATGCTGCAGAGGAAAAGCCAGGGTGCAAAGCCCTGGGCTCAGGTGTCTGCAAAGGCCGATGGCCGAGGATGGTGAGACCAGCTGTGCTGTGTCATCTTCCAAGTGTCAGCATCAGCAGCGCACACACAAGCTCACTGCAAGGAAGCTTCTGGGATCACACAGGCTGCTCCAGCTACAACAGTCATTCAACAGCAGAAGTTTCTCCTCCGTGGTTCTAGAGGCCAGGCTGAGATAGAGCTGTGGAGTGGTTGGTATCTCTCCTCCTTGGCTTGAATGTGACCATTCTCTATGTCTTTGCATGGCTCTCCTTCTCTATAGTTCTAAATCCTGCTTTTCTTTTTTTTTTTATTTGTGTGTGTGTGGAGGGTTGTATGGGTGCACAGGTGTTCAGGTGTGCATGCGCATACATGTGAAGGCCGAAGAACAACAGCAGGTGCTGTGCCGCAGGAGTATCCACCTTGTTTTTAGATTCAGGGTCTCTCGGTGGCTTGCAACTCATCAAATAGGCTAGGCTGGCCGGCCCCTGCGCCTCAAGGATCTGCCTCTTCCTCCCCAGTGCTGGGATCATAAACATGTACCATTACTTTTGACTTTTTCTTGAATATGGCTTCTGGGGATCAAACTCAGGGCCTTGTGTTTGCAAGGACTTTACTGACTAAGGTATCTTCCCAGTCTCTATTCTTATAAAAACCATCAGTCGTAGTAGGCCAGGATCCACCTGCATGTCTTCATTTTGCCTCTTCATGTCTCTTCAAACATGATGCTATCTGAGGTCCTGGGGTTGTGGCTTAAGCATCACTCAGCCCAGAGCAGTCATGGATGGCTGGTTTAGTATGTTAGGCTCCTGGGCCATGCTGCACATAGATGGCCTCTAGGAGCTGGAGATAGTAAAGTAGCTAACTTCAGTCATATGGACCACCGTGCCTATGCGACTGGCCCCCTGTGAAAGTCAGCTGGGAGAGTTGAAAACCGCCTGTGGCTCTTGAATTGTTGCTGACCTTGGGAATTGCTAAGAAGCAGGAGGGACTGGGATTGTGGATCCAGAGTCTTCTCCCACCGTTCCTGGTTTCTTGCACCAGAGCTGAGTTCATTGTCCCACAATGGAGAACAATGATGAGCAAGAAGGGAAGAAGGAAGGCAAGCAAACCAAGTTTATGAAGATGTAAAGAAACAGCTCCAGCTTGTGACTAGAGGGCACTCAAAATTGAGTTGCCATGTGACTTTCTGGCACAGATTTTTTTTTACATATTGGGAATGAGACTGATTGGCTTGGCCTGTATGTAAATTAGGCACCAATTTGGGATGAACTTAGTGGGTTAATTTGAATTTGTGTGTTGAATTCTGATTGGTTGATGGATCTAGTGAAACTGTACAGGCTCATGAAAACTTGCTAGTGGGAAAAAGGCTGGCCAAGGGAAAAGAACCTAGAAGTAAAAAGCAAAAACACTGGGGCCAGGTGGGGAGATGGCGGGCCAGGTGGGGAGATGGTGCAGATGGTAAGGCAGGGCCAATGCACTATGGAGGAAGGTAGGTGGATTCCAGAAATTTAACTAGGTCCTCATACTTGCCCAATAAGCACTTTACCAGTGGAACCCCCTTCTCAGTCCCCATTTTGCTATTTTAGCCTGATCTGTTGGGCTTCTGAAGGATCCCGGTCCTAAATAATGGCCTCCTGTGTGTTGTACTATGAGGCAATAGAATCTTAATGAAATGGCTATAACTTAGTAAACAGATCTCTGTAGATAAATTTAAAGAGGAGGGAATCAATATTCTAGCGTGATTAAAAAGGAAAGCATCCCCAAATACAGATGGCCATTTTAAAAAATAGGAATAGAAAAATACTCTCAAATACTAAACCAAGATGTGAAAATAAACAACAGAAAGATGGAAAGACGAGAACAAAATTTCCCTGACTACAGATGGAAGCATTAGTAAAATAATTATAAACCCTTTAAAAGAACAATCTAGAAGCTCTGACAACTGAGCATTAAAGTTTGAAATGTGCATGTTGGAGGGTACAAAGGAAGGAAGGAAAAATTATCCAACAATGATTACAGGGAAATTCATTGGAACCAAAGAAAGACATGAGCTGTCAAGTTGGCTCAGCAGGTGAAGGCGACTGTCACCACATCTGCTGGCCTGAATATAGTCCCTCAGACCCAAGGACTGGAAGGAGAGAACTGAGTTGAAGGGGCATGAGAGGCAGCAACACCCTAAAGAGGGCACCTAAAGGAAGTAAGGTAGAAGGGCCAGCTGGTCCTAAGTAAACAGGACGGGCTAAAGGAAACGATTGGCTCTAGCTATTTGACCTTTAAGATAATTGGCTGCCTGTTTTGGGCCGTGGGTGTTCCCTTGTGGTCTTTGCCTTTATAAGCTGATGTAGTGCTTGCAATAAACGAGATCGGCTGTGACTGACTCCCAGTCTGTCTGAGTGTCTCCGGGACATGGGAGGCTGCGTGGTGTGGCAGACTGTGCACCTGTCTTTGCCCTTCCATCTGATTGCCCTGCGGGGCAGGACCCCGCACTGAGTCCTCCAGATTGCCCAAGGACTTTCATGCATTCATACACACATGTGAATATATAATATCGTATGCAATAATTTGCACCTGGAATATTTTTTAAGATTTCTTTATTTTTATTTATATATGTGTGTGTGTGTACCTCTGCATGTGGGTATGTACATAGCACCACAGAGGCCAGAAGCGGCCATCCCAGGCAGTCATGAGCTGCCAACATGGGCACTGCAATGGGTCTCAGGACTTCTGCAAGTGCTCTGAACCACTGAACCACCTCTCTAGTCCCTAAAAATATTTTTAAAGGAAGACATAGTTCTCTCAGATAACGCTCTTCTCTCCATGGGGGAACCAATACCCCATGAGGGCTTCACAGAGCCCAGGGGAAATTCAGGCAGAAATGGACTAGTTACTTAAACAACTGTAAAATGTGAAAGTGAAACAAGTCTATTTTTACAACTGAAAAAAATTTTAACTTAACGCTAAACCCAGTGACTTAGAAAGCCCTTAAGAGCATCATGGAGCCCAGGAGAGTGCAATTGAAAGTCAGGAAATGGAGATCAGTCTCAGGCTACACTGACTCACACTTGAGGGCAGACCCAACGATGCAGCCCCATGCTGCCCACTATGTGACTCCAGTCAGGTGAAGCTGAGATCTTGACTTCTATGCTGAAAACTATTTCACGGTGAGTTAGATTGAAGGAAAATGGAGGACTATTAAAAAAATAGTGGAGGGGCTGGAGAGATGGCTTGGAGATTAAGAGGACTGGCTATTCTTGCAGAGGACCCAGGTTTGCTTCCCAGCATCCATATGGCGGCTAACAACCATCTGTAACTCCAGTTCCAGGAGATACAATGCCCTCTTCTGATGTCCTCCAGCATTGCATGACATGGGTGCACTCACCTACAAGCAGGGATTCCACTCATATGTAAAAGAAAATCAATAAATAAAATAGAAAAGAAAATGGTGGAGCTGAAGAGGTAGCTCAGTTGGTAGAATGCTTGCTAAGAGTGTTGTCAAAGTTCTCTAAAGGAACAGAACTGGGAGAATGAAAATATACTAAAAGGGATTTATTATGTTAGTTTACATGATTCAGGTTAGACAGAGCAACAATGGCTTTGTGCTGATTCGTTTTTGTCAACTTGATGCAGACTAAAGTCACTGGAAAGAAGAAACCTCAACTGAGGAATCAGACCAGCTTATGGACACACCTGTGAGGCATTTTCTTACTTTTTCATTGATATAGGAGGGCACAGCCCACTGTGGGTGGTGCCATCCCTGGTAGGTGGGCCTGGGCTGCATAAGAAAAGTAGGTGAGCAAGCCAGGAGAAGCAAGCCAGTGAGAGGAACATGGTTCCTCCATGTTCTGTGCTTCAATCCCTGCCTCCAGGTTTCTGCTTGAGTTCCTTCCCTTGGTGATGGACTGTGATGCGGAAGTGTAAGCCAAATAAACCCTTTGCTCCTCAAGTTCTTCCTGGTCAGTGTTTTCCACAGGAATAGAGAGCCAATCTATAGCTGTCTTCACACTGGACTGGCTAAGAACTCTGCAGCTGCCCAGTCTGGCACTGAAGGCCTGGAGGATTCCTGGACACACAGAGATCCTTAATCTATCATGGAAGGTTGAAGAAGCTGGGTTCTGATGTCAGTGGAGAATAGCAGCAGCAGATGCAGCAATAGGGTAGCTGCACTTGCCAGCAGACAGTGAAGGCAGGCAGGCAAAAAGAAAAACATTTTTAGACCTCCTTATATCTGGGCTGCTGTCTGAAGGTTTGGCCCCCTCAGGGTGAAGGTTCTCCCCCCTCAGTTAATCACTCTGGGAAATACCCGCACAGAGGCATGTCTCTTAGTTGATTCCATATCCAATCAAGTTGACAACCAAGATTAGCCATTACTTTAACATGCATGGAAGCCTGTGTACAATCCTGAATTCCTCATAAACCAAGTACAGGGGTGCATACCTGTAATTCCTCCATGTGGAGGGAACAGTAAATTCTACATAAATTCTAGCCTTGGAACCAATGTAAATGTAGGAGAGAAATTAATCCACAGAATTGTCCTCTGACCTCCACATGTGTATTGAGGTGTGTGTGTGTGTGTGTGTGTGTGTGTGTGTGTGTATGCTCACACACACAGAATAGGAATGAGAGCAAGACCCAGACTGAGAAAGAGACAGAAGGATACAGGGACCTAAGCAAATGATACCCAAGTAACAGTGAGTTCACACTCTCAAGAGAATTGCATTGAATGGTTGGAATTTTGCATTTGCTTTGGGTCAAACTTGAAAAAAAGGCAGCACATTCATAAGTTAAGTGGGGTGGGGGGATAAGGGAATGCCAGGAGCAGGTTGGCATTTTCCCACAATAGGGTGTGCTCCCCTCTTCTGCCCTTAGACGGGGTTTGCTGATGTGATAGATTGTCCCATACATGAGGGGAGCAGGTAACTTTTCAAAGCTGAAGATGTAGAAGCTACTTCTGATGGTTATGTTGATTGTCAATGTATACAGCCTGGAATCACTAAAAAAGGAAGCTTCTGTGTATACCTGTGATGGATTGTCTAGATTATGTCGGTCTGTCTGTATACCTGTGAGGACTGTGTAGATTAGGTCAGTCTCTGTGTACACCTGTGAGGACTGTCTAGATTAGGTCAGCCTCTGTGTACACCTGTGAGGACTGTCTAGATTAGGTCAGCCTCTGTGCACACCTGTGAGGACTATCTAGATTAGGTCAGTCTCTGTGTACACCCGTGAGGACTGTCTAGATTAGATCAGCCTCTGTATACACCTGTGAGTACTCTGTAGATTATGTCAGTCTCTGTGTACACCTGCGAGGACTGTCTAGATTAGGCCAGTCTCTGTGTAAACCTGTGAGGACTGTCTAGATTAAATCAGTCTCTGTATACACCTGTGAGGACTGTCTAGATTAGGTCAGCCTCTGTGTACACCTGTGAGGACTGTCTAGATTAGATCAGCCTCTGTATACACCTGTGAGAACTCTGTAGATTAGGTCAGTCTCTGTATACACCTGTGAGGACTGTCTAGATTAGGCCAGTCTCTGTGTACACCTGTGAGGACTGTCTAGATTAAATCAGTCTCTGTATACACCTGTGAGGACTGTGTAGATTAGGCCAGCCTCTGTGTACACCTGTGAGGACTGTCTAGATTAGATCAGCCTCTGTATACACCCGTGGGGACTGTGTAGATTAGGCCAGCCTCTGTATACACCTGTGGGGACTGTGTAGATTAGGCCAGCCTCTGTGTACACCTGTGAGGACTGTCAAGATTAGGTCAGTCTCTGTGTACACCTGTGGGGACTGTCTAGATTAGGTCAGTCTCTGTGCACACCTGTGAGGACTGTCTAGATTAGATCAGCCTCTGTATACACCTGTGAGGACTGTGTAGATTAGGTCAGCCTCTGTGTACACCTGTGGGGACTGTGTAGATTAGGTCAGTCTCTGTGTACACCTGTGAGGACTGTGTAGATTAGGTCAGCCTCTGTGTACACTTGTGAGGACTGTATAGATTAAGCCAGCCTCTGTGTACCCCTATGAGGACTGTCTAGATTAGGTCAGCCTCTGTATACACCTGTGAGGATTGTCTAGATTAGATCAGCCTCTGTGTACACCTGTGAGGACTGTCTAGATTAGGTCAGTCTCTGTGTACACCTATGAAAACTGTCTAGATTAAGTCAGTCTCCGTGTACACCTGTGAGGGACTCTCTAGATTAGGTCAGTCTCCATATACACCTATGAGGACTGTCTAGATTAGTTCAGTCTCTGTGTACACCTGTGAGACATTATCTAGATTAAGGTAGCCTATGGGCACACTTGTGAGAATATATATACATATATATATGATCAATTAGGCAGGAAGACCCCTCCTAGATGTGAGAAGCACCATTTCCTCGTTTGGGGTTCTGGACTGAATTAAATGGAGGAAGTGGCCTAAGCAGCAGCAGTCATCTGTCTGCTTCTTGACCATGCAATGCAAGGCGACCAGCTGCTGCCTCGAGCCCTTCCTGCCATGACTCCTCTGCAGTGATAGACTACAACCTGGGACCATGAACCAAAATAAACCCTTCCTTCCTTAAATTGCTTTTTGTCAGAGTACTTTATCAGAGCAACAGCAAACTTGACTAGTTGAAACAGAAATAATCCGCAGTCATCTGTCGGCCAAAGCAGCGTGCGGTGTTTTTGTGTCTTTACCGTGGGGGTCCTATGACATCCTGCTGTGATACAGCTCCATGGTGACGTCAGCCTCCAGACACTGGGCAGGCTGCCTCTCTTTTCTGAACATCTAATTGGCTGATCTCATTATCTCAAGTTTGTACCCTATCCAACCTCTCTCCCTTCCCTCCTTCCCGTGTCCTTCCTATTATGCTTTCCCCATTTCAATAAAATCAATATTTTTAGACTCCATAATTCATTGAGACCACACAGTATTTCTTTCCCTGCGTATTTTTTTTTTCCTTAGCGTATTGTTCAAAGCTCATCTGTGCTGATGCAAATGTCAGTTCTCCACAGTTGACGTGCTACCCTCTCTGCTCTCATTCATATGCTGATGACCGGATCTCATATCTTGTCTTCTGTAAACAGTGCAGCAGATCCACAGGATGACCCTTCCACACAGTTTCATCTTCTTAGGAAAGTTCCCAGTAGCGATGCCCCCTGATGATTCTTTTGTGCGCATGTGCGTGCTTGCGCAAGTGTGTGCGGAGGCCAGAGCCTGACCTGGTCTTCCTGTCACTCTCTACCTTGTTTTGTTTGTAATATTTTTATTACATTTGTGGGTTTATTTAGTGTGTGTATGTATGTGTGTGCATGCACACGGAGGTGAATATCACCATGTGTGGAGATCAGAAGACAACTCAAGGGAGTTGATTCTCTTCTACCATGTGGATTCAAGGGCTCAATTCAGGTCATTAGGCTAAGCACCTTTATTTGCTGAGCCTTTTATTATTTTTTTTAATTTATGTGGATAAATGTGTGTCTGTCTGTCTGTCTGTCTGTATGGCATATGTGTAGGTGCCCTTGGAGGCTGGAAGAGGGTGTCGGATCCTCTGGAACAGGAGTTACAGGTGTTGAACTAACTCAGGTCCTCTGCAAGAGCAAGTGCTCTAAACTGCTGAGCCATCTATCTCTCCAGTCACCACGCACAGCTTTGGGTTTTGTTTTTTTTGTTGTTGTTTTGTTTTGTTTTGGGTTTTTTTTTATCTTTTTGAGACAAGGTCTCCCTGTAACCCCAGCTGTCCTGGAACTCACTCTGTAGACCAGGCTGGCCTTGAACTCATAGAGATCTGCCTGCCTCTGCCTCCCGAGTGCTGGGATTAAAGACATGCGCCACCACACACGGCAGCTTTGTTTTTTGAGACAGGGTCCCTCCCTGGCCTGGGGTCTCACTGATTTGGCAGGCTGGCTGCCAGTGAGCCCCCAACACTGTGATTACAAACATGCACTGCAATGCATGCAGGCATTTTTAAGATTGAACTGGTCCCCATGGCAACCATGTCACTGACTGAGCCATCTCCCCGTCCCTGATGTTTCTTTTTAATATACTGGTTCTGAGGGGATTTATTTAGTGTCCTTGCTAAGGCAGGGTTTGGAAATGCTTCCCTCATACCCCGTGTGCACAGACGTCAGGCAAACCAAAGTTCTGTCTAGAAAAATCAGTGTGGGGCCTGGAGAGATGGCCTAGCGGTTAAGAGCACCGACTGCTCTTACAGAGGATCTGGGTTCAATCCCCAGCACCCACATGGCGGCAGAAAACCGTCTGAAACTCCAGGAGAACTCCAGTTCCAGGGGAGTCCGACACCCTCTTCTGACCTCCATGGCATTGCATGACACGGGTACACAAACTTGCATGCAGACAATACATTGATACACATGCAGAAATAAATAAATGCCGGGCGTGGTGGCGCACGCCTTTAATCCTAGCACTTGGGAGGCAGGGGCACACGGATCTCTGTGATTTTGAGGCCAGCCTGGTCTACAGAGTGAGTTCCAGGACAGGCGGAGCTACAGGGAGACCCTGTCTCAAAAAGACCAAAAAAAAAAAAAAATAGAAAAAGAAAAATCAGTGTGGCTCTAACCTCCCTTCCTGGTCCATCTTAAGTTCAAGGATAATGTCTCTGGACCAGGCAGGCCACAGAGACCTCAGAGGCCCATGCTCCCTGGGGAAAGACCTCTGCTCAAAGCCATAGCATATGCCTGGCCTTTTCTAGGCCTGGAAAAGACAATCTCCAGCTGAGAAATATCTAGGCATGGCGCAGCAAGAACCCAAAGCTCTAGCCTGTAGCCTCTCAAGTCCCCCACTCTGCCTGCTTTGGGTGTCCTTGATTCCCCTCAGCCCTACTCCCTCACTTTTGTGTTCTATCCTCGCCACCTCCTGCTTAATTTCTCAAAATAGAAGAATTTAGAAAAACAAATTACAGACCAATGACAGTGTCAATTCCCATGAGCTAAGGAAAATGCAGACTATAAATTTAAGCCAGAGAAAGTCTATGTACAGTGTCTTTTCCTTAGGTTCCAATGCCATTAGCAGGCTTAACAGGAGAATAGGAGCAGGACGAAGAAGAAAAGAAGGATGAAGAGAGGAGGTGGAGAAGGAGGAGGAGGAGGAGGAGGAGGAGGAAGAGGAGAAGGAGGAGAAGAAGCCACCATGAATTTAGGGTGCTTGAAAAGAATCTGGGGCTGGGGAGACAATGCAGTGTGTAACGTTTGCTTTGAAGACCTGAGTTCCCTCCCCAGAACCCATATAGAACCTGGCATGGGATCACACACTTGGTCCCTGGGGCTGGCTTGGCCACCCAGCCTACTCTCCTTGGTGAGTTACAGGTGAACGAGGGACCCCGCCTCAAAAGACAAGGCAGGTGGTGCCTGAGGAACAACTCCCAAGATTGACCTCTGGACAGACACAGACACACACACACACACACACACACACACACACACAGAGGGCTGGGGGGAGATGTATCTACTTCCTGTGTGGGCCACCCCTCCCCCTCGGGCACTGCCCCCACAGAGCTGTGAACTGGAGCAGCAGCAACCAGAACTTCAGTTCATCTTCTCCAAGCTGCTCTCCTCACCAGGCTCCCTCTGAGTCCTGTGGCCATCCTTCCTTCTGGTATCCATTCGCCCGCTGTTTACTTGGCTTTGCATTGTTTCTGACACGAGACACACAGTCTCTTGTACTCTAGATGACATAAACAAAATGACCACTGTTCTAGTTTGTCTTCCATTGCTGTGACAAAACACTCCGACTGACACTAACTTGGGGAGGAAAGGGTTTATTCAGCTCACATCTCCTGGGTCACAGTTCACCTCTTAAGGAGCCCAAGGCAGGAACTCAGGGTAGGAACCTGGAGGCAGGAGCTGAAGCACAGGCCATGGAGGAATGCTGTTCACTAGCTTGCTCCCCCAGCTCATGCCCAGACCGCCTTCTTATACAGTACACAACAACCTGCCCAAGGTGGCACCACTCATTGTGGGCTGGGCTGGGCCCTCCCACACTGCTCGACCATCAAGACAATACTCCACAGATGTGGCCACAGGCCAATCCAAAGGAGCCAGTTCCCCAATTGAGGCTCCCTCAACCCAGGTGTGTCAACTTGACACTAAAGCTATCCAGCACAACCACGCAGGTACGTGTTCATTGACTACATTTGAGCTAGCAAAAATTAAAGAGAATTTGGAGGCCAAGAGTTGATCAGAGGGTTTGGAAAAGGAAGAGGGCCTTGTAACCTTGAGAGACTTCAAAGGTGTTCAGGATACCTGAGAAAGGCATCACAGCAGAGGGAGCCACCAGTGCAAAGGCCCTGGGGCAGAGGGATGCTCAGGTTCTCTGGAAATGACAGAGTCCAACCCCATGTGCCACTATAAACAAATACACAAACAAACAGACTCACTACCACACACATTCACCCTGACACGTTAGAAACATTGTCCCACTCACACATGCACACACTCTGACACTCACAGGCACCTACACATTCACCCCTACATACCCACACACATGCATTCATTCTGACAAAAACCTCTGAGCATGTCAGAAAGGGACTTTCCTGATAGACTGAAGCAGAAGGATCCATCCTCACTGTGGACACCACCGTGCTATGAGCAAACATCACTGAGTTTCCTGATAGACTGAAGCGGAAGGATCCATTCTCACTGTGGCCACCACCATGCCATGAGCAAACATCGCTGAGTGCATAAAAATGTCCAAAGAGAGCTGGGCCAACATTCACCTCTCTCTGCTTCCTGATGTGGATGTCATGTGACCAGCAGACCCCCCCACTCCTGTTGCTGCACCTTCTCGCCAAAACCTGCTGCATCCTCAAACTGTGAGCCAAAATAAATCCTTCCTAAGTCGTTTTTGTCAGACATTTTGTCCCAGATGTGTGTGTGCACATGCAAATGTGCGTGTGTGTGTGTGTGTGTGTGTGTGTGTGTGTCCTCACAGCTGTGTGTATCCACACAGATATGCCTGTGTGCATCCTCAGAGATGTGTGTGTGTGTCTGTACAGGTAAGTCTGCATGCATGCTCACAGGCATCCAGGTTCATGTGCAGTACATGGGTCTAGGGTGATGAATGATCTCAGACATGCCACAGAGCACACACGTCCTTCTGTGTGCTCAGAACTCCCAGGTCTCTGGCTGCCACGCAGCTGTATCTCCCACTTGGCAAAGGAAGAAAAGGAAACAGAAGGATATTAGACTGTTTTCTGCTGTTGTGACAGAATACCCCACGCTGCATAATTTATAAAGAGCAGAGGTTATTTCTTACAGTGCTGGGGACTGGAAAGACCAAGCCAGAGGGCTTTCCTTCATGTGGAGAGCACCTTCTTGCTTTCTGGAGATACCATGGAGCGGCAAGTGAGCCTTGGAGAGAACAAGTGGGAGGAGAATGGAAGATGCACACGTCATTGTTACAGTGAACCCAGTCCGGTAACTAAGTGCTCCTGTAATAACATTAATCGTAAGGCAGAGCCCCCCTGACCCAGTCACCTTTTCTGGGCCCTGCCTGCCTACACTGTGACAATGATAACTAAGTTTCCATTTCCATAGGGAAAGGAGGAGCCTGAGCTGATCACCAGCCAAGCTCCTCCGGTGGCGGGCTCTTCAGTGCAACCCACTTAACCTCCTGGTCCCTAAGAGACACATGTCGGGATCTCCCTGAAGAGGACAGAGAAGAGGAACTAAGCAGACACCCAGCAACTGTGAAGAAGACAGGCAAAGTGGATTCTTTTTTCTTTTTTTTTTTTTTTTTTTTTTTTTGATGCTTTGTGTATTTTTCATAACATCATGTGTTCCATTCAGTTTCAGCATATTTTTCCCTTTCCCTTTCCCCCGACCCCAACGCACCCCATCCCAGTCATGCATTCTGTACCAATAACTGTAACTGCTTCATTTTCTCTTGGTTTTTTTTTTTTTTTTCCATTTTTAGCAATAATGATAATTTATGAGTACAGCATCCCTTCATTTGGTAAGACACCAATTTGCAAGCAGTTTGTCGCCCAAACCCTCACACAGCCCCTTGGTCCGGCACCATCAAGCAGGTGTGGGGTTGTATGTTCAATCAAGTTTGATCAATGAGTGTCCCAGACTAATATTGCTGTAGTGTCACCATTCACCTCAATCGCAGGCCCTACATTCTACCAATGCCTCCTCTTTCTGCAGAGTTGTTTCCCTAGGCGTAGAAAAGGGGCAAGGTGGATGGAAGCCAGACAGTCTCTAATTTTTCTGGGCTGTCGTTTGTGGACTTGGCAATTCTTGGGCGTTTCTTCCAGGGGCTGAGATTTGTCCAGGAATAACCTTTCGATCCTACTAATGAAGTACAAGCAATTAGATATATAGGTATTTAAACAGTACTAATAGTTATGGTAAGGTTACTTTGGTACAGACACATATGTTTGGAATCATTTTTAATCCAATGAATTACATTTTTTTTCCTGTTAAATATGACAGGTCTTACTGATGTGCTATAACATCTCTCTAAACCATTAAGGATGTAAGCTTGTGGCATCAGCCGTGGGTTATTCCTCCAAGGAGAGAGCCAATAGCCAAATTAGATTTGGATATACAACAGGATATGGCTGCCACGGCCTCAACAGTATTTTCCAGGCAGGTGAGGTGTAGCTGGTGCTTAATGGAGGAGTCTGTGCTTGACTCAAGGAAGACCCGTATTTTGCTTTATATTGGTTTGTGGCCTTTAGTAAACTAGACTCTTCGGTATTCCAGAGGCCACTGTACACTGCATGTGTGGTCTCAATACATCTTTCCCATGTTATGTCAGATCTTTGACAGCAGGGCCTTATGCATCATCTCGTCTTGCAGGTATCCCAGTTTGGGGCAAGGAGCCTTTACCTTTTTGGGGGCTTGGATCCCCTGGCAACATCCCTTGGTAGAATATCCATTGCTGATGTCAGAGCTCCTGTATTTTAATATTTTGCTTAAGTGCATAGCTTAAGGATTTAGTATTATATTTGGTTCTGAATAAGAAAATCCTTTTCACATTTCCTATGTCTATTAGTCAATTCAAGAAGGCAGTTTTACGTTTTATAAGAATCGGTTTTAATAAGAGATTAACTCTATAATAGTTGTCTCTCAATTTACAGCTTGGAGAACGACCTCACATCATCATATATGCTCTATGTTTCTATGAGGGGGAGGTAAAGGAATTCTCTCGTATTAAAGCCTTTGCGGCACCTAGAAGGTAAGTTTCGTTAGGACTCTTATAATAGTTTGTTACAAGTAGGATCCCAGAGGGTTTCGATGTTTATAGCAATCTGGGCTTTTCTTCCTTTCATTCCTTCAGCAGATGGGTCAACACTTTCAGTTGGCACTTTCTTGGTTCATCCTACTCAATCAAAGCTAGTTCTTTCTTTCTCGCTTCTTTCGCTCCATTAAGTTGGTGACATTTTGACCTGTTGGAAACATAACAAATCTTTTGCCCATAGTTAGTTTTAAAAGATTGAATTGCAAGGTTTTTGCAGACCAAAGTTTCATGTCTATCTGTAATCTCCCCCCCGCGTTTTTTTTTTTTTTTAAATTTTTTGTGTTTTGACCTATAGTCTCAGAAGGAGTTGTATTATACATACCTATAGGTGGAATCAAGGCACAGATTTCATCAAATTCACCCGAGCTGTTTTGGTGACTGATATTTGCATTAACTTGTGGAAGCAATTAAGTTTTTATCATCAAAGTCATCTTATACAGGTAAAGAGAATGCTACAAGGTGAAATACTGTACAACAGAAATTAAAGAGAACATTTGTATGTGCCAATCCAAAGTATTGCTCTACACATTTTAATGTAAAAAGAAATGTGACAATCATGGCGATTTATATCTCCATTTAACTCAGATGCATTACATTTTTTTAATTTTTTTTTTTAGTTAATTTTAGTTATTTTCCTGTATGTGTAGTGAGTACTGTCTGCATGCAGTCTTGTGCACTCGTGTCGTGCAATGCCGCGGAGTACAGAAGAGGGTCTCGAGATCCACCTGGAACTGAGTTCCTCCCTTGAATGGAGTTTCAGAACGGTTCTCGGCCGCCATGTGGGGCTGGGGATCGAACCCGCCCACAACGGTCCTACTGAAGAGCGGTCGGGGCGCTCTTAACCGCTAGGCCATCCTCTCCGCCAGCACCCCCGATGCATTCCATTTTTATCAAACCTATAAACCAATGTGTTTAATATACAAATATTTAATTGGGAGGCAGAAGGCAACGGATCTTTGTAAGTTCAAGGCACGCTGGTCACAGAGCAAATTCCCGGACAGCTGGGGCTACAAGGGAGCCCTGTCTTGAAAAGACAAAAGAATATATAATATATATACACATATTTGACTTTTCTATGAGTCCTAAAACACCATGTACCTGTATGAATGTCTGGTAAAACTGGATACTTGTTGAACTCAACGTCAATTAAAATGCGATTAAATCGAATATACAAACCCGTGTCCCCTCTGCCTCCGCCCCTCCCACTTCCCAATTCAACCATTTCAATCCATTTTCTTGATTCAGAATCCTCTTCTGGTTGTTGTTCTGTACTATGCATTCCCTCTCATGAGAAATATTGTATTGGGTTTTTGGTACTAGCATCCCACATAGAGAGGGACCATCATCATTGTTTGTTTTTCGGGGACTGTGTTTTACTATCACTAACTAATATCCAGCTCCATCCATTTACCTGCAAAGTTCATGATGTTAGTCCCTCGCGTACTATTACCGCTGCATCGAAACTCCATTGTAGACACGATACCCACTTTTCTTGTATCCACTCGTCAATTGGGGGGCACCTGGGCTGGTTTCCGACAGGTTTTTGCGTATTGTTACAGAAGCGTGCAATAAACATAGCTGTTGCAATCTCAGCTCGTAAGAATGTGTCTTGTGGGGGATATACCCAGGAGTGGTATGACGGGGTCAAATGGCAAGGTCATTTTGAGTCTTCATAAGGGTTTCTACCTGCTATCCATAGTGGCTAGTTACATCCAATGAGTTTACATTCCCCCAGCAATGGATGAGTGATCCCCTTCCCCACAAACCTGCTCCAGCACTTGGTATCATTCGTATTCCGATCAGCCATCTTATTGCAGAGTTGAATGAGTCTTCAAAGTGTGTTAATGTTGCATTTCCTTAATTATTAAGTGATGTTGAAACACTTCTTTAGAGTTATCTTCTTCCTTCTTTCGCTCGGCCAGTCTCTAATTCCTCCTCTGGAAGTCTCTATTCAGAGCTTTGCTCACATTGTTGAGATGATTCATGGTTTTTTCATTTTCTTTTCTGTTGTTTTTTGAGTAGCCTTGTAAACTCTGACAATTAATGCTTTGCCAAATGTATCTTGCAGAGTTTCAGGGTTCCTCCCATCTCTGTGGGTTTGTTCTTAACTTCCTTATGGTTTTTGATGTACAGAAACTGTTTGAGTTTAAATGAGGTCCATTTGTCAATTGTCGATCTTATTTCTTGTGCAGCTGCTGTCCTGTATTTAGGAAGTCTTTTTTCCTACACCTATGTCTTGTAGTCTGCGCCAGTTTCTCTCCATCACCTCCAAGGTTTGGGTTTCTCACGTTGAGGGTCTTGATCACACAGGAGTTGACTTTTGTGTACAGGTGATGAGGTAGGGGGGTTTAAATCATTCATGATTCCACAAATGGTATCGCCAGTTTTTGCCACAACCACTTAACTGAAGATGCTAAATCCTTTCCCGCCATATGTTGTCTTCTTGGCCCCCTTGTCAAATATGAAGGTGGCTTGAAAATTGTAATGAAGCGTCAGGTTGGATCATCAGTTTTATTCCATTGGCCAACTGGTCTGTTTTTGTGCCCAGTACAGGCCTGTTTCTTATGACTATACCATAGCTATAGTTTGAGTCTGCGTATAGACGATCCACCCTGTATTGCGTCTGTTCCACTCAGGGTTGCTATTTGGCTCGTCTCTCGGGGTCTTTTGTTTTTTCCAAATGAAAAGTGAAAAGGATTTTATTTCCAAGCCTGTTGAAGAAACTCTTGGGGATTTGATTAGGAAGTTGCAAATTAAATCTGTCATATTTGGGTAGGAACGGACATTTGTTTACACTATATTATTTTGCCCATCGCAGTGAGCAATGGGAGTTTGTCCATCTTCTCCGATGTCATCCTCAATTTCCTTTTTCAGGGGTTTAAATTTGTTGTTGTAGAGATCCTTGGGTCTTTGGTTTGGTTTTGTTCCCTAGGATTTTATTAATTGTTTTTGAGGCGTATTGTGAGTGGAAGGTCTCCTTGTAGGCCTTCTTCAGTTGCATGTTGTTGGTGTAAAGGAAGGTCGACTAATTTTTTCTAGATTTTTTGTGTCCTGCCACTTTAACCAAAACTCTTAACGTATATCTAGGAGTTTTTCTTGGTGGTAGTTCTGTAACATCCTTAGGTAGACAGCATATCACATACAAAGAGGAGTAGTTAAATGACTTCTTTTTTCCTAATTAGACTCCTTTATTTCCTTTTCTTTTTGCCTTAGTTGCCCATAGCAAGGAAGTCAGCACTATATTTGAAGAGGAAGTTGTGACAGGGGCAGCCCTTGCGAGTTCCTACTTTTAATAGGGGAATGCTCTGTCGGTTTCCCCCAGTTAGGATGATATTGTAAGATCATCCTATAGGTTTCTCTGTATATGGCTTTTGAATATAATGAGAGAAAATGAATCCCTCCATCCAATTCCCTCTAGGACTTTAAAAACATGAGGGATGCTGGTTTTGTCAAAGGCTTTCTCTTTTCACGTCAATTGAGTATGATGGTGGTTTTTTGTCTCTTCAGTCATTTATATATTTGATGATTTTATTGATTTTCGTATGTTGAACCAATCCCTGCAATCTCTTGTATAAATCCAAACTGGGTCATGGTGGATGATTTTCATGATGTGGTCTGTATGCGATTTTGCCAGAATAGCCTGTTTTTAGAACTTTTGGCATCTGTATCCATTATGGGAGATGGGTCTCTTAGTTTTTCTCCTTTTGTGTGTTGTTTCGTTCTTCTGTCCCGGTTTGGTAGTAGACGTAATGCTGGCTCATAGAAGGAAATGGGGAAATCCCTCCGATTTGTATCCTTCTAAACAATTTTAGTAAAGTATATGGTTGTAAGTCTTTTTGAAATATTTATAAATTCTGGTCTGCCGTGAAACACTAATCCAGCCCGTGGCCATTTTTTGGTTGGGAGCTACGTATTGCATCTTAATTTCTTTCCGTTACTATTGGTCTGTTTAGGCTGTGATCTCTTCTTGGTTGAGCTTTGTGATTTCCTCCAGGATTTCAGATATTCATTCCATTTCTTCTTTAGGTTTTCAAACTATAGAAAAAGTTTTTAAGTATTCTGTAATGATTGTTCGGATCTTTTCATTGTCTGTTTGTGATAATTTCCCTTTCTCCTTGATTATTTTGGATATTGTTTCTCTCCTTGTTCCCTCCCTCCTTTTCTTTTTGGCTAACTGGCTGGAGGTTGTCCTATCTTGTTATTCTCCTCAAGAACACAACTTTTGGATCATTGATTTTTTTTTTTTGATATGGTTTTTCTTTTTGGTTCTATTTCTTGATCTCGCTCTGATGTTTTGTTATTTGCTCGCTGGCTGCTCTGTTTAGGGTTCATTTGTTGTTGTCCTCAATTAGTTTTTACGCAGTGTTAGATCATTTGCAGGCTCTTTCTGTTTTTTTAATGTAGGCCGTTAGAGCTATAAACTTCCCTCATAGGATGCTTTAAAAAGTGTCCCATAGAGTTTGCTGTGTTGTTTTACATTGTCATTCAGTGTCAGGAATGTTTGGATTTTTCTGTTACTTTATTATCTTTCTTCCTTGACTCATTCATTAGTTCAGGAGATGTTGTTTGTCTCCTATGTTCCTTTTATATTTGGTGTGATTTTTTTTTCCTGTTTCCCAGTATATTGTCTATATTTGGAGAATGTTCCCTTGAGGTGCTGAGTAGAAAGTTGTATTCTCTGGTGTTTGAGTAATAGTTCGATAATGTCTATGAGGACCAGTTTGGGTGTATATTTGTCATTTAGTTCAGATGTCTCTTGTTTTATTCTTTGCCTGTCGATCTGTCTAGGGGACATTAAATAGGGATATTGAGTCCCCTACCTATTAGTGCGCTGTGAGGTTAATCTGTGCCTTGAGATCCTGAGAATTGTCGTTTATAAGTTTGGTTGCACTGGTGTTTGGTGCATATATATTCATAGAGTTGTGATCTGCACACATCAGTCATTTTTCCTGTTAATAAAGATGTAAATGGGACCCTCTTTGGTCTCCGTTTTATTTCTGTTATTGCTTTGAAGCTATTTTTGTTCTGATATTAGAAAACGCCCACTCCTGCTTTCCTTTTGGTGCCATATGCTTGGAATAACCGTTCTTCTCATCCCTTCACTTAGTTGGTGCCTATCCTGAAATTGATATGTGTCTTGTAGACATAGCCTAATAGATGGAGTTTGTTGTCCTATATCCATTCTTCCTAGTCTAAGATGCCTTTTGATTGGGGGTTTAGCCCAGTGTATTTAAGGTTAATGGAATTGAAAGATGATGTTGCTTTCTTTCACTTTATTATCCATTTTGGACTTCTAGCCTCTTGATTTTGGCGGTCCTGATGGTTATGTTTTTATTAGTTTCTTTTCCTAGGTGTTTGAGGATTGTTGCTCCTCTCTTCTGCCCTTTGAATTGCTTCAAGTATTTTATGAAGAGTTGGTTTTCCAGACATGTATTCCATCATCTTGTTAATGTCATGGAAGATTTTTCTCTCTCCTTCAACTATAGTCAACATTTTTGCTGGGTAAAGTATTCTGGGTTGGCATCCACAGTCCCTTAACACTGGGAATGCTTTGCTCCATGTTCTTCTTGCTTTCATGGTTTACAAGAAGTCAGTTGTAATTCTGATGGGTTTCCCTTTGTATGTGACTTGTTTTTCTTTTGTAGCCCTCAGAATTTTGTCTTTGTTTTGGGCATCTAGCATTTTAACTGCAAGGTGGATTCTAACCTGCATTTGTGTGATCAAAAAGGAGCCCGGCCCCATGACCCTACACACTCTACCTTCCCAGGGTCTCCGAGGACTTTTCTATTCCCCAAACAAAATTCTAAATCCTGCCATTTGTCTCTTCCTTTTTCTTTTCAGTTTTCTGATTGTTTTATTGCATTTTGATTTGTTTTTTAAAAACAGTCTGCAGCCCAGGCTGGCCTCAGATTTTTTTTTGGCTTTTTGAGACAGGGTCTCCCTTTAGTCCCAGCTGGCCTGGAGCTCAACTATGTAGACCAGGCAGGCCTTGAACTCACAGAGATCCCACCTGCCTCTGCCTCCTGAGTGCTGGGATCAAAGGCATGCACCAACATGCCTGGCATAGGCCTCAAATTTGTAGCAATCCCCCTCAGCCTAGTAAACTGAGTTTTTTTTGGATGTTCTCTTTCTTTGGTTTACAATTCATTTTTTTTTCTTTATTATTAGTGTATGGGGAGCACAGCATGCCACCACATGCATGTGGGGAGTCAAAGAACAACTTTCCCTGTCAAGGCAGGGTCTCTCTTGTTTGCGCCACTCTGTGTAGCACAGGCTAGCTGGGCCACCAGTGGTTCTTCTGTCCCCCCACCCTTATCTTAAAGAGGGGTGCTGGGATTATAGATTCATTAATGCAGGGATGGAGAGATGGCTCAGCAGTTAAGAGCATTGATTGTTGATTGCTCTTGCAGAGGACTGGGGTTCGATTCCCAGCACCCACATGGTGGCTAAGAACCATCTTTAACCTGGGCTTTTAATCCTAGCCCTCGGGAGGCAGAGACAGGCGGATCTCTGTGAGTTCAGGGCCAGCCTGGTCTACATAGTTGAGCTCCAGGCCAGCTGGGACTAAAGGGAGACCCTGTCTCAAAAAGAAAAAAAAATAAAATAAAATAAAATAAAATATAAATAAACAAATAAATAGATTCATTAATGCTCACATAGCTTTTTATGGGGTTCTGGGATTGAACTCAGGTCAACGGGCTTGTGTTTAAATACTTCTTAACTTTTTTATTTTTACTTAATTAATTTTTATTTTATGTTATGGGTGTTTTGCTTGTCTGTAGGAGTACCCATGTAATGCAATACCCATAGAGGCCTAAAGAGGGCACCAGATCCTTTGGAACTGGAGTTACTAAGGGTTGTTAGCTGCCATGTGAGTCTTTTGCAAAAGCAGCCAGTGCTCTTTACCACTGAGCCATCTCTCTGGCCCCATTAATTCTCTTTTTTTTTTTTTTTTTTTTTTGAGACAGTCTCTCACTATGCAGCCCTGGCTGGTCTTGAACTCATAGAGTCCTGGGACCAAAAGCATGCACCACTGTGCCCAACTGTGGTAGGAGCTTTTACTCACTGAGCCATCTTGTCCGTCCCAAATGTAAATTGTGTTTGCATGCATGAGGGTACGTGTATGTGTCTGTCTGTCTGTCTGTCTGTTTATGTCTTTGTGTATCTATGTGTATGTTTGTGTGTCTGTGTGTGTGCACATTCATATGAACAACTTAGTGATAATCCTCAGGCACCATCTACTCTGTGTGTCTGTCTGTCTGTCTCTGTGTGTATCTGTGTCTGTATCTGTATGTCTGTGTGTTTTTAGTTCAAGACAGGTCTCTCACTGGATCAGAGCTTGCCAATTCAGTTAGGATGGCTGGTCAGTAAAGTCCCAGGGATCTACCTGCTTCTCCACAACCCTAATACTAGGATTACAAGTATGCACCACTTTGCCTGGCCTCTGGTGCTCCTTCCTCCTCCCCCTCCCCCTCCTCCTTCCTCTTCCTCCTCTTCCTTCTCTCTCCTCCTCCTCTTCTTTCTCTCTCTCTCTCTCTCTCTCTCTCTGGCATGGCTTCTAGGGACTGAACTCAGGACCTCATGAATGGTCAGCAAGTACGTTACAAACAGAGTCCATTTCCTCAGCACCTTGGATGTTCTTTTTAAAAACAAAATTATTAAGGAGAAAAGAGTGGAAATTTTACATTTACAGAATCTTAACACGTGGCTGAGCTTTGGGAAGGAGATTGGCTTGACTTGAGTTTTAAAAATAAATTTTAGCCCTTTAAAGGGGTAAATAAAGAAGAATTAACCTAATAAGAATAAAAGTGCCCCCCACCTCATTTTCTGCCTGTTTTACCATTTGCCAAAAGCACAGTAGACAACCCCTAAATATCAGAAGTAACTCCACAATGGATGAAATAAATTATGCAGCAAGTGGAATAATTGCAGGTCCCGCCTTTCTTTTGTCACACTTTAAAATGCATTCTGCCAGGGGGTGGCTGATGCTGTGTTAAAATCATCTATATGCACTCGAATCCATTAGCTAGCTGCTCTCAAATACTGAAGACTAATGCTCCAATTGAAGGCATTTCTGCTAACCAGTGCAGGGCCTGGGACAGCCTCCAAGCCGTAAGTGCCAGGCCTGAGGCAGCCTCTGCTGTTTCTGCCACAGTAGCTGACCAAGCTCCTCTCTGCAGTTTTGCTTTTGGGAGATGACGTAGCAGCTCCTGGACCCTGGCTCACTGGACAGCTCAGCACCTTCTTACTGACTTCTCAAGGGCCCCAGAGTCCAGCACTTGCCTGCACAATATGCATCACATAGCAAACTCTCTTTTGGGGTGCAGGGATGTAGCGCAGTTGTTAAGTGCTCTATGAAGCATGCAAAAAGCCTTGAGTCTGCTCCCTAGCAGAGCATATGGTGGCACATGCCTATAATCTCAGGACTCGAGAGATAGAGGGAAGAAGATCGGAAGTTCAAGGTCATCCTGACCATGTAGCAAATTCAAAGCCAGTCTAGACTCTGTCTCAAAATATAGATAAATAAGTAAATGTCTTTGGATGTATAGCTTCATGCAGTTCAACCTGACTCACATCGCCCTGTTATGAAACATATCACACACCTGCTCCTCAGCAACAAAAGTGCAGGCAGGTAAGAATTGCCGAGTAATAAGACCTCCCTTGGGTAGTGGTTGACAAACTTCAGTACAGTTAATGGTCACAGCAGCGCTCGCCAGGAGACACATGTGCTGTTAATCAGAAGTACTCTGTCACTTGGTAGCTCTTGGTTCATTTAGGCTTGATTTATTATGCCTTGGCTGCCTCAACTCTGACATGACAACAATTTATATCGACATGGTTGCTTTAAAGAGAAGATCAGTTCATGATGCAGGGACAGAATAAGACCAACAAGATGAAAACAGTGGTGAGGAGAAGGAAAAGGAGAAAGAAGAGGAGGAGGAAAGGAGGAGGAGGAGGAGGAGGAGGAGGAGGAGGAGGAAGAGAAAGAGGAGGAGGGGCAGAGAGAGTTCAGTAGTGATGTTGATGATAGTGATGGTGATGATGATGGTAATGATGGTGATGATGGTGATGATGATGGTAATGATGATGATGATGGTGGTGATGGTTATGATGGTGATGATGGTGATGATGGTGATGATGGTGATAATGATGGTAATGATGGTGATAATGATGGTAATGATGATGGTAATGATGGTGATGACGGTTATGATGGTGATGATGATGGTAATGATGGTGATGATGATGGTAATGATGGTGATGATGGTTATGATGGTGATGATGATGGTAATGATGGTGATGATGGTTATGATGGTGATGATGATGGTAATGATGATGGTGATGATGATGGTGATGATGATGGTAATAATGATGGTGATGATGATGGTGATGATGATGGTGATGATGGTGATGACGGTTATGATGGTGATGATGATGGTAATGATGATGGTGATGATGATGGTGATGATGATGGTGATGATGGTGATGACGGTTATGATGGTGATGATGATGGTAATGATGGTGATGATGATGGTAATGATGGTGATGGTGATGATGATGATGGTAATGATGATGGTGATGATGGTAATGATGGTGATGATGATGGTAATGATGATGGTAATGATGGTGATGACAGTTATGATGGTGATGATGATGGTAATGATGGTGATGATGATGCTCATGGTGAACAGTGATGGTGATGACAATGTGTAGTGGTGATGGAGGTAGTTATGTTGATAATGGTGGTGGTAGGGATAAGGATAGACTGGATGGGAAGGGAGATAATGGGAATAATGGGTGGTGGAGAGAGATAAGGAGGATGATGGGCATGATGGGGATGATAGAAACGATAAGGATGATGGTGGAGATGATGGGGAGGGTGATGATGGGCATGGGAGTGATGGAGAGGGTGGTAGGGATGAAGAAGAGGGGATAATTGACATGGGGGTGATGGGGGATGATTGGGGTGATGGGGAGAGTGGAAGGGATGATGGGAAGGTGATAATGGACATGGGGCTGATGGGATGGTAGATTATATTATCTGTACTTCACAAAGCCCAGAGAGAGAAATGATAGCGGAAGAAAAAGAAATCTGGCTTATTCAAAAGCCAGGCCTCTTTCCACATACCCCATTTCCTTTTCCTTATTGTCACTTCAATTTTTAACTTGTATCTCATACCTTACTAATCTCTCAGCAGCTTAGCCCAAGTTCTCCCCCTTCCCCCATGCTTTTGTTCAAGTTTCCTTTTGTGAAGCATCTCTGCATCTGACCTTCTCCACATAGCCCCAGAGTGATGAGCTGCCGGTGGGGAAGGAGCACCAGAGTGCGAACAGAAGAGCTGCTCACATGCTCGGCATCTGGTCCCGCAGCACCCGAGGAAGAGTGAAACATGCAGAGGCTGGCCGTACAGACTGGGATTCGGCGGTCCCACGCCCCTCTTCATCTCAATTTCCCTTTATTCAGAATTTAGCTCTCCAGCATTGATTTCTGTTTGTGATAAATATTTAAGCATGTTGCCTGCCAGGCTTGCAGTGCACTAATGTTCCAAGCTGCCAAGCCCAAGAGTTTCTGGCCAACTGGCCACCCAACCTGGACCGCACACAGGGAAGATTCCCAGAAGGGTTCTATTGTATTCCCACGGCTGATGGAAAGGACCTCTCCCTTTGGTCTGTTCCCCCACTACTCCCCTCCAATCAAAGACCACACCTCAGCCCTAATGCCTCCCAAACAGCTCTCCATCCATCCAGGATTACCTCCCACTGTCAGGCCACCATTCACACTGTCTCCTTCACAATTTCTGTCTCTAATGCACCCTCTCTCCAAACCACACTCTTCCATAATGTCACATGCAAAGCCGACCATGGATTGGGGAAATAGCTCAGTAAATAAAGCATTTGCTGCACAAGCATGGGGACCTACACTTGATCTCCAGAACCACATAAAAAAGTTGGGTACAGTGGTATGCATTTGTAACCCCAGCATTGGGCAAGTAGAGATACCAGGATCCCTGGGGCACACTGGCCAACAAGCCTTGCCAAGTTGGCAAGTTCCAAGCCAGTCAGAGACTCTATCTCAGTAAAGAAAATGGATAAAGAAAACAAACAAATAGACAAACAAACCTAAGCTTGACTTACGTATTCCCCATGCATATGCAGATGTATATTCTCTCTTTCTCTCTCTCTCTCTCTCTCTCTCTCTCTCTCTCTCTCTCTCTCTCTCTCTCCACACACACACACACACACACACACACACACACACGCACATCTGATCATGTCTCTCTCCATCCAGCTTGAAGCTAAGCTCTCCAAAACACCCATCGCTCCATAATATAAATTCCAAACTCACTCCTGCCTGCCCTAGTCCAAGTCCACCTGCCCGGCCTGGCCGGCCTGGGCTCGGGATCCAGCTTGCTGTGGCTCCTCTGGAGGCCTCCGTGCTCCATGGCAGTGTCCTGTGATAGGGCTGGCACCGCCACCTCCACCTATACCCTTGTCACATTATCTCTCTGTCCTCCTCTCAGACTGGTCCATGGCCCAGCAGGACATCAGTAAGTGAGTGGCTGTCAAAGCAGCTACTCCAGGACCAGCAGAGGGACCTGCTGCAAGGCTGGAGGATGCAACCTGGGGCTGAGCTCTCTGAGGCCCTTTTCATCTTCTCCTGGATGCTCAGAGCTCCTAGCTTAGCCCAGCCAGCCCTTCCTCCTCCTCCTCCTCCTCCTCCTCCTCCTCTTCCTTCTCCTTCTCTTCCTCCTCCTCCTCTTCCTCTTTCTCTTCTTTATGAAACAAGGTCTCATGTATCCCAAACATGCCTAAAACTTACTATGTAGTTAAGGTTGGCCTTGAACTTGATTCTTCTGCCTCCACCTCCCAAGTGTTATGATTACAGGTAGCTGCTGGGAGGAGAGGCCTGATTTTGATATAATTGTTGATGTGAACATCACCGAATTGGGGGAAAGGATACCCCTGAGCTTTTTCTCAGAGCCTTTGGAAAGGAGATGGCCTCCATACAGAGAACCTTCCCACAATTCACCATTAACGTTCAAGAGATCCCATCATCTACTCTCCAGAGATCTCCACAACTTTGTGCATGCTAGGCAAGCACTCTATCCACTGATCTACATCTCTGGCCTCATGTCTGGGAACATTGACTTCAGAACATTGCTCCTGGGCTTCATGAGGCTCTAGGAACAGAGCACTCTGCAAACAGAACATTATCTGCATGGCACTGGAAATGCCCACATTCTTGTGTCCTCCAGGAGTTAACCAGGTCCTATGGCCATTAAGGGGTCACCCAGGTATCCAGTCCCTCTGGAAGCAGGTCCTGCTTGCCAGCCTGCAGCCCTTATGGTCTCCTTGTGGAACTTGACTGGGGCAGCTGTTTCTGGTGGCTCCAGGTTTGCATGTTGAGCTACTTTGGGGTGCTGTTTCTCCTCTCAGTCTTCCAAAATAGGAAGCAGTCAGGCAGGCGAACTCCAGAGGACCCATGAGTCAACTCTTTAGGGCCAGCTGTCCTCAATTCTGTCAGCCCACTGCACCCACGCCGTCTGACACAAGGTTGTGCTTGGGGACTGCAGGTGCCAGCCATAACTGCATGCAAACCAAGGTTCCATCAGGCAGAGGCTGCTGAGGGACAGAGTCCCCTGGCCAACGCCTGCAGTAAGGCTGAGAGGAAATGCTGAGTTCAGCTCACACTGACTCTGCAAGCACATTCACAATCCACACCTTTTCATAATCATCTTAGCGCTTCGAAGATGTTGCTGAGGTGGCTGACAGGCACTGCCCATTAGCTATGTGCTGCAAATGTGTCTAATGCATCTTGATAAAGTGATCTATAGTCAAGGAAACATTTATACTGAAGCTGACAGCTGTGTGGGTCCCCATAAGCACCTCAAAAGTGGGTGCATTTGCCTGCCAGGGGACCACCTGTGTGGCTGTCCCTACGGCCTGTTACAAGACAGTGACAAAGAGAAGGCAGTCATTTGGGCTATGTATGCACTGATCAGACAGACAGGCCAGGCCAGGCGAGATGCCAGGCATCCAGCACTCAGCCCTGATACCTGCCCTGCTCCAGCCTTTCTGGGAGTTAGTACTAATTAGTAGACAATTCACTTTCAGCTTTTCAAAAGAATTGTCATACTGTTTATTGTTTACCCACCCACTTTCAGGTCTTCCAAGCCCGCTCGTGTGCTCTCTCTCTCTCTCTCTCTCTCTCTCACACACACACACACACACACACGCACACGTGCACACCCACACACATACATACACACTTTTATTGATGTTTTGTGTATGTCATACATCATTTTGCAGCCCAATTTAGACATATTCCCCTTTCCCTGCCCCCCACCCCACCCCAGTTCATGCATTCTGCCAAACATGTCCTACATCTTTCTCTCAGTCTTTTTAAAGCTTTTCTCTGGAGAGGTTTATTGTTTGGGGCAGAATTTAACTGTATCAGTCAGTTCTTTGACCCAGTCCTTATGTTGTTGTTGTTCCCTCCCATTTGTATTGCTCCAAAATATGCCTATATAAACCTCTCATATATAACAAAATTATGACCTCCGAAAATAAACTGTATGTTAATTCCAAAATATGCTTAAAAATTCAAATTTTCCCTTTAATTTTATATTACTCTAAAATATGAATACATACCTTCCACCCATATTCAGTAATTACAATGTCTGAAAAATAAGTGGTAAGTTAATTCTAGAGCCTGTTAAGAGATTCACATTATAGCGGCACAGTTGCTATCAGATAGAAAGAAATATAACAATAACGTTGCTCAGCTTGCCTTTCAATTGGGGGATTTGGTGCTAGCATCTACAAATGAGGGACACCATATGTTGCTTGTTTTTCTGGGACTGTGTTACTTCACTTAGCATAATGGCTTCGAGTTCCATCTATTTACCTGCAAAGTTCATGATGTCATCTTTCTTTACTGCTGCATAGAACTCCCCTGTAAAGATATACCACATTTTTGTCATCCACTCGTCAGTTGAGGGGCGTTTGGGTTGGTTCCAGCTCTTCGCTATTATGAAGAGAACTGCAATAAACATAGCTGTGCATGTATCTCTGTGGTAGGATGAGTCTTGTGGGTATATACCCAGGAGTGGTATGGCTGGGTCAGGTGGTAGGCTCATTTTGAGTCTTTTATGGGTTCTCCACACTGCTTTCCACAGTGGTTGTGTGAGTTTACATTCCCAGAAGCAGTGGGTGAGTGCTCCCCTTTCCCCACAACCTCCCCCAGCATTCGGTGTCTTTTGTTTTGTTGATTTGTTCATCATGCCTGGCTCCAAGCAAAATGTTGATAGGAAACAGAGTACTGGTTCAGTTCCATTTCCCCTGTTTCAAAGGACACTCCTTCTTGGCTGTTTAGTAGCACAGATTGTTCATTGTTGGGCTGATCCCTATCCGTTCACCACACACCCACACACATATCAGGTGTACAGTGTGGGTCAAGTCCTGGGCCAGGTAAAGGAGAGACCAGCTGTGACGTGGCTTACCCTGGGGAGAGCACTTGGGGACATGCAGCTTAATGTGACAGCTGTGGAGGGCAGCATGACGTACCAGAGTGTGCCCGACTCCACGCTGCCAAACTAGACAGTAAAGACCTGCCAGGTATGTCTAACCTGCAGCCCATGGTCTGCATGAAGCCAAAGAGAGGTATGAATCCACTTAACCCAAACCCCAAATTACATAAAATATTATGAGGCTTTTTTTTTTTTTGCAATTTTTTTTCTGGTAATTCAATTGAATGGTTCTCCAGTGTGAACTCTGTAAATGACAAAATTGTGTCAAAATCAAATATGGCACACTTGGAACGCCCTCTTTCATACAAGGAAGCTGAAGCCCTGGTGGCTGGCCAAGACTTGACCCTATTCTGAGCCCGCTGGCCTATCTTGTGACCTACGAGCCCCCTCCCTGTCTTCCTGGGTCCCTGGCCCTGCGTCTTCCCCTCCCTGGGCTTTGCCAGCAGGAGGTGTCTATTCCCAGTAAGTCAGACTTTAGGACATGGTACGGAACAGCTAGTGGCCTGGCCTAGTGGCCTGGTTCTCAGCTCCCCGTCATGGACCTCCATGCCTGATGGGGGGAGGGAGAACTACAGGGTGGTCCACACTCGAATGGGGGACTTAGCTACCTAGGCAGCAAAGTTAAGCCTGTCTTTTCCCTGCACTGACTCGGCTTCAGGTGGCCCTTTGGCCTGCTCCCTCCGTCCACCCTTTGCTGATGAGCCTTCTGAATCCCTCAGCTTGCACTCCTCAGCCCTCCTCCCACCGACTTTTACGCCTGTAGATGCTGCCTCCCTCTTCTTTTGGAAAGGGGGAAAAGTATCTGTAGGCGAGGAAGCCAGATTCTGCAGACAGCCTAGGCAAAATGCCTGGGCCGCCTGTCACATTTGATTTCCAAAAATAATTCTGTTTTGAGCAAAGGAATAATGAAAAGACATCCCCAGCTATCCTGGAAAGAACTCTTTCCACTTCCCATCAGCCTGTGCTCCCCAGGCACCCTAGACATCTCTGCGGCCACAGCACACTGTGCCTTCTCTGGTCATATCCCTGCCCAGCGTCCTGCTCACACCCAAGCCCCTGCCAGCATGGCCCGTCCCCTTGCACCCCTCCTTCACCAGGAAACCTTGTGCCCTCCCTCCTTGGCACTCACACAGATGACTTCACTTGAGACCCATCCTGCTGTCTGTCCACATCATAAGCCCCGAGGCCCTTCCATATGGACACATTTGGGGTAAGCTGGCCCATGGGAGATATGCGGGCAGCACTTATGAAATGAATGATCCTGTGTGGACTGACTAATGCCAGCCTTTGATGGGCAGGAAGGCAGGGCTTTCAATTGGTGGGTCAACTGAGGGCAGAAGTTACACATGGAGGGGTGAGTGGTCTGCTGGCTGCTATCCCCACAATCGTGAAAGGAGGAGGAGCTCAGGGTCCTGCATGGGCTCAGGAACGGGGTATCACCAGCCAACACTGACAACTCCCACCTCAAGTCCCAGCTCGGGATGCTGAGGCTGCACCTTCCAGACAAAGCCAGATTCCTTCTATCCAATGTGTGTGGCAGGAGCCCCAGGAAAGAGGGCTTTGTTAATGGCTGTGGAAAAATCCAGACCATAGCCTCTCCACCAGAGGTAAGCAGCAACCTAGCATGGAGGCTGACTATAGTATCCTCATCTTCCTCTCCTAAGAGCAGCAGAGCTACTGCAGAGCCCTCATCTGTCATCTATTTGCCCAGCCCCTGAGAGCAAAGAGCCTACGCTTTCCAGCGGTAGCAGCAGGTGACTGGGCAGGAGGAAGGTAGGCCGGGCCCCTGCCAGAATCTTCCTTATACTGCTGTCCTCCAAGGATAGTATGGTTCCAGACGCCAGCCAGGGTAAAAGCCAGACATGCCAACAGTCTGTTCCCTTTTGTATTAGGCCTCTTAGGTTGAACCAGCACCTCCCATGGGAAGGGACGACGGAGCCCTGTCCTCCCCTACCTTGCCCACTGACACTCCAATAGCAACCTCAGATCAAAGCAAGCATCACTGAAAACAAAACAAAATGCAAATTGCTGGAGAGCCCGGCAATATGGAAAAGTGGCATATCCCGAGAAAGCGAGAGCCAACTAGAAAGATGGGAAGACACAGCCATGCACACTCAACGCTGTGCGGGAGGAGACTGAAGACGGTTCTGAAGAAGACACTGCGCGGTGAAGGATGAGCACAGCTGAAGAACATCAGGTGAGAAGACGTTACACAGTCAAAGAGGGAGAGGAGGAGCGGCAAGGCAGCTCGGTGGGCAGAACACTTGCTGCATAAGCATAAGGGGGCAGGTCCACCCCCAGGGCCCACATAAGAAGCTGTGTGTGGTGACACATGCCTGCAGCGCCAGCACTGCAGACTTGGAGCCTGGCAGAGCCCTGGGGCTCACTGCTCAGTAGCCAGCCAGCCTAATAGAATTGGTAAGATCCACGACAGTGAGAGGCCTGGTCTCAAAAGATGATTCGGCCTGAGGAAAGACACCTGGGCTGGCCTCAGGCCTCCACACAAACTTGCACACGTGTGTATGTGTACCCTTACACTCACACACACACACACACACACACACACACACACACACACACACACACACACACACGCACTGAATAAAAAAAAAAAAAAAAAAGAAACCAAGAGGAAGAAAAGACAAGAAAACATCTTGCACACGTCACATGAACTATGCTCCTTGATTTAACGTCGGGGGCTGGATGCACGTGTCTAGGTTGAGAGATGAAGACTAAAGCATGTTTTATGTTTATTACAAGTTATTTAAATTTAGCAGCTGCATAGCACCTGTCTGTACAATTTGTCTAACATTTGTTTGGATGGACTTTTGCTAGTATTGAATTAGAGGACTAAAATTACTTTCCAGAGGATTATAGAATTATTGACAACTCTTACTTACAATAAAAGAGGCAATTTCCAGAAACGCAAGTTATAGACGGTCAAAAATTAGCTTGGAGATGGCCGAGGAGGCCAGGGGGAGAAGTTTGCTTTTTATTATCTCCAGGGGGAGAAATTTTTTTCTTATTTTTATTTTTGAATCATAGAGTTGGTTATGCACTATTTGGGAAAAATTATTACATTTACTCATATCTGTGGATACACATGGGTGGGTATGGGTATGGGCACACATGTGTCATGACACACATGTGGATGTCAGATAACAGCTTTTAGGAGTTGGTTTTCTCCTACCATGTGGGCCCTAGGGATCCATCTCTGGTCATAAAGCTTGACAGAGGGCACCTTTTACCGATGAACCATTATTGCTCTTTATTTTATTTTTTCTTTATTCATATGTTGTTAATATTCTGCATCATTCTAATACTGAAAACAAAGTATTATCAAACATTCTAAATCTTTTTTCTAATAACTTACTAGAATTTAAAAGTCATGAATCCAGTAGGTTAAATTCTCTAAAATATTGCCCAGATAGGATCTTCTCCAGACACAAATTATTTTTATAAAGAATGTGTAATATAAGCCAGGCATAGTGGTACATGCCTTTAATCCCAGCATTGGGGGAGTTTGGCTGGGGGGTAGAGGCCGGCAGATCTCTGTGAGGTTGAGGCCAGTGGGGTCGTCATAATGTGTTCCAGGCCAGCTAGGGCTACAGGAAGATACTGTCTCAAAAAGACAAAAAAAAAAAAAAATGTGCAATAGGGACTGGAAGATGGTTCAGCAGTTACGAACACTGGCTATCCTTGCCATGTTACCCACACCTACATGGCAGCTCCCAACCATCCTGGACTCCAGTTCCCAGGATCTAGTGCCCTCTTCTGGCCTCCTCAGGCATTGCATGCATGTGGTGCACTTACATACATGCAAGCAGATCACTTATATACATTAAAAAAAATAAAATCTTAAAAAAGAATGTGTACCGGCTGGGGCTGGGGCTGGGGCTGGGGCTCAGTTGGTAGAGTGCTGGCCTGCCATGCAAGAATCCTTGGTTTTGATCTCCAACACCAAATAAACCAGGCAGCACATGGCTGTAATCCCAGCACTCAGCAGATAAAGGGAGGAAGATCTGAAGTTCAAGCTCATCCTTGGCTACCCAGAGAATTCCAGGCTACAGGAGATCCTGTCTAAAAAAAATGGGGGGACTAATGCAACGACTCAGCAGGTGAAGATACTTGCTGCCAAACCTGATGACCCAGAGTTTTGTCCTCAGGACTCACAGGATGGGAGCCGAGAACCAACTCCTGCGAGTTGTTCTTTAATTTCTGCGTGCACACTGTGGCAGACCCACATGTACACACACACACACACACACACACACACACACACATACACACTGAATAAAAAGGAATGTGCAATAAATGAGGGGGTGTTCTGTTACAATGTATGGCAAAAACTTCAGAGTATAAAATATATAAAAGATACTGTTGCAACTGTGTTAAAAAGAATAAAATAGGAGCTGGAGAGAGGGTTCAACAATTAAGAGCACTCGCTGCTCTTTCAAAGGACCTGCGCTCAGTTCCCAGCATCCATATGGTGCTAAGAATTGCCATAACTCCAGTTCCAGGGGACCCAATGCCTTCCCTGGCCATCATGGGCATTACATACATGTAGTGCACGTTAGGTTATAATGGTGCAAACCCCTGATAAAAGGCACATGAGACTTAAGTCACTCCAGGAACATGGTTTACTTCCGTTGCCAGGGCGGGCTACCTGTTGGCATGTGGTGGAGCAGGCAACAGGGGGAACAGCACGGCGACTGGGGCCCACCCATTTATAGCCATGGGGCGGGACCGCAGGTACAGGGGAAGAGGTCAGAAAATTGACAGCCTCTGGAGGAAGTGGACGTCTGTGTGTCCCTTGGAATTCTGGGAAGCCCAGATCTAACAGTGCAATTACCTATATGCAGGCAAAACACTCATTCACATTAAATAAAAATAAATAAATGAATAATTTTTAAAATTAATAAAATAAAATAAAAAGGAAAAAAGTCATACCCGAAATTTTTAATGAATAAAAAGTATTGCAGAATATGGTTATCTTCATCAGGAGAGACTATGTAAATTTTAAAATTCTAGTTTTCTGGATTTCAAATTTTCATTAATAGGGGAGTGTGAGTTTTTGTTTTGTTTTAATGAAAAGGACACACCTTGGGCAGGAGCAGGTGCTGGAGGCTGAATCCCCAGAAGCTGGGATTGAGAGCGAGCGGGATGTATCTTGGAAGCCTGTGTCTCACACAGGAGGAGAGCATAGGCATGAGCCAGCGACGCCTCTCTTCTGACTGCCAGAGGAAACAGGATGGTGCTGAGAGCGTCTGATTCCCTTCCACTTGAGTCCAAATGAACCCCAAATGATCCTATAATCCTCTCATTTGTGCAGCACATATTTTGAGGGCAGAACTCTTCATACCCTGAGAACAAACACAGCGTTGTTGTGAACCTGCACTTGGACTCTTGCCCCAACCTCCCTCTCCAGTCACTTCCCCTCCCCTCCCCAGCTCTGGCAATTCACCCCTCCCTCCCTCCAGCACCATCCTCTCCAATCCCTCAAGAGCTCAGCTGTCCTGAAGAGCTGCAACTCCAAGATGCATTGGTGATTCAGACCTACCCCTGGGGGAAGCAGATCTCATGAAGCCAAATGACTCTGTATGGCAAGTGCTGCCCCCTAAACTGACAAGATGCTGGTGATCTATCCACACAAAACTCACTTCAAAAGGGTATTTCAGGGCTGGGGAGATGACTCAGTCAGTAAAGTACTTGCCTCTCAAACATGAAGATTGAGTTTGATCCCCCAAACCCACATAAAAGGTTGGCATGCACTTTCAATCCCAGGATTGGGGTGATGGAGACAGGGGGATCCCTGGGCCTCGCTGGCTAGCCAGCCTAGCAAAACCGCTCAGCTCTAGCTTCAGTGAGAGACCCTGTCTTGAAAAATAGGGTGGGCAGCGATAGATGAGACAACACAAGTCAACCTCTGGCCTCCAGACACAGGCACACACAAATACATGTGCGCCATACACACAGATGTACATGTGTACATGAGAGCACACACACACAGAGCTACAAAGGGATCTCAGTGTATTTCACGATTTTTAAAAATCCTGATTTCCTGCTGCTTCTGGCTTATTTTCTTATTTTAGCCAAATGAAATTATAGGTAATGGGAGACAGGAAGGATGGGGAGAGGGAGGGAGGTGGGCCACCAGCACCTGCAGAGTGTTTTAGGACTTAAATATCTCATTCTTTAAAAATATGAAGAGGAAATCCAGGCTTGGTTTACTTGGCTGGATTCAAAACTGCCCCAGCTGTTCAATTCAAAATTCAGTGCACTTTCCATTCTGTCTTTTCTTTTTTTTTTTTCCATTCTATCTTTTCACATCCCTAAATATGTTGAATTACAGTGCATGTCATCTGTGTGTGTCTGCGTGACTTTGTCTGTACATCTAAGTGTATGTATGCTTCTGTGTGTATGTATTAGAATTAAGCAGTTAGATACATTTACAGTTTGTAAATAAAACATTCAGAAAGTATTTTTAGCCATCTGTGATGAAACCTTGTTAGACTCTATAGTGAGTTAATGACAAGTTAATTGCAATAGAAGAGTTTATTCTGACTCATAAAAATAGGCTAAAATGTTCCTGAGCATGAGAGATATTTCTGATGAGAGATCAACTGAAGGTAATGTGAACTTGAACTTCTCCATGCAGTTCCAGAAAGTGATGTATATACCTAAAGCCCTTCAAAATGGGCAGGAGATGGACATTTGCATACAGCCAAGATGAGGAAACAAGGACTCTATGAACCCCCTCTATTAGTCTATCTCTGATTTTATAATGAAATACAAGATGCTGAAAACTTCTTTAAAGGTTTAACACAGTCTTAGAAGTTGAAAGCTGCATTAGTTCCTTTTCTCGTGGCTGTGAACCAATACACCAGTCCTAGATAAGAAACTAATTAAGGTGGAGGGATCATTCTGGCTGACTGAGGGAATGTTCCCCCCACCCCACCCCCGTTAGGGAAGGTCTGGCAAAGGAGCAAGAGACCACCTGGTCATCTTGCATTCCGAGTCAGGAAGCAGAAAGGGACAAACCACATGTCAACCACAGCTCACCTGAAACAAAACAAAATTGATCAAATAAATGATCAAAGATTAGGCACTGTACCTAAAGTGGTGAAGGACCTTACTCTCCGACAGATGGGAGAAACAAGATGAGTCTTAAAATTGACCCTGTTTGTTGTCTTTAAAGAGTTCTCAGGCCAAGACACAAGAAATGAATTCAGGAGAAGTCTGGAAGACTCCTGAAGTTGAGTGAAGTGTGTTTGACAGTCCAGGAAGAGCAGAACCTTGAGTCCATAGAACACAGCTCTGAGCACTAGAGAGCCACTTACGAGGAAACGCTCTGTGAGGGATGTGTCCAGCGGAGAGCTGAGCAGCGCATGCTTCTGGAAAAACTACGGAGGGACAGGGAAAGCAAAGGACTGCCCACGGAAAGAGCCACAGTGTCCAGTACTGCCCAAGGGGCTCCCTCACCACACTGCTACTGACTGCTGCCCTTCACACGTGTCCCCTGTCCCCGCTGCAGGGGCAGTCACCCTCCCTGTGTCTCGTGGACTTGAGGCTTGGCCCCCATGGCCCATAGGGTGCATCGTTCACATGGTCCTGCCAAGCATGCTCACAGGTGGCCTGGTAACCTTCCTTCGGAAGTCCTTGTCCCCCAACTCCCTGCTTGGATTTAGGGATGCCTAGCTGCATAAGTCAAAAGCTCAGTAGGAAACTACCCCATTCATGAAAAGCATTCACCGGTTCCTGTGGTGGGGAGGGTAGGTAGGCTTGCTGTGCACACTGGCCAAGGAACAACATGAGTAAAGTGCTGGCTACACAAGCAGTAGGACCTGGCTTTAGAGCTCCAGAGCCCATGTAAAAGCCAGGCTTTTACTTACTTAGGGTATGTCTGCAATGCCAGCACCCTACAGCACAGCAAGGTGGAAGGCAGGAACAGAAGAATCCCTGGAAACTCAGGCTAGCCAGCCAGGAAGACAGATACCCAAGGCTGTCCTCTGCCTTGTAGGTAGAGAAAGCCCACCTGTGGCTGCATTGTTAATTGCCTGTCTGTTGTTTACACCAGAATCTGCCCCTAGGTGAGATTTGCTTGTATCAACAAACCCTGTGAGACAAACCCCTGATATCAAACTCATGATAACAAGAACAGGGCGGGCAGGAGTCTGAGAGCTGGCGCTGAGAGATGACATCACTCTGCTATATAAAGGAAGTGCTGCAAACAAATAAACGGATTCTTCTTTACCATCATAAGAGAGTCTCTGGCCCATTAATTCCACGAGTGTGTAAGTTAAGCCCATTAGGCTTGAGGTTTGTGTGTGAGTGCTAGTGGTTATTGATTGGAAAAAGGTCTTTTCTGCCTTGCCACCAACCTGGGAAGTCAGACTCAGGTAGCCGGCTGGGTTAGACTGTACAGAGGCTTGCAGTTAGCCACCAGTCTGCAAATCCTGTCTCAGGGTGTGTTCAAGTTCCTGGCAGATGGGATTTATTCAGCCATAGTGGGGGTTGATACCCTAAGGCCAAGGGTCTGAGTTAGGCAAATAGCTTGGCCAGACTGGGCTGTGGAGTGGAATTCCCCACGGCCGCTGACATGCTGGGTCCCAGTGCATCAGCTCCTAGGACGAAGCCAGGAAGCCGCTGGCAGATTCCTCATCCCTTCCTCCCTATTGTTCCCTTTGATCCTGCAGTTGCAGTTGCAGCATTAACCACAACACACATAAACCCACATTCACACACTTGAACTATGTCTAGTGTGTGCCTGAGCTGAGTGTGGGAATGACCATCCTCAGCAGAGCTGGGTGTGGAAGCCGGAAGTTGTTCTCCCAGACTCCCACTCTGTCTGGCTTGATTAATGATGCTATTAGTGGTTTTATTTGCTCTTCATTAAATTTGAAGATTGTGCTTAGCATTTCAGTAAAAAAATAAAACACTGTTTCTCATATTTCTCAAGGTCCTTTTTTATTAATGATAATGGTCTAGTTCTGGTCTGGAATTTCCTGTCCCATCCTTCTCTTGACACTGGTTTAACTTTGCTAAAATCATTGACTTCTCATTTGCCCACAAGGTGACCAAAAGCAGGATTTGGGAGAGTTTGGACTTACTGGAGTTTGGGGGTCAAAGCCTGAGTTCTGGCAATCCCAATGAGCTAGGCCTGGTGACTCATCCACAATATTTCTACACTGTATTTGAAATGTTATGATCTTTGGAGTGTAGCATTCTTCATGGACAATTTTATTCCATTACTATAACCTCAAGTGGAGTGGCTACCTCTAATTGTAGGAGAGATTAATGTTTGATATTTAAAATTGCATACTTTTGTGACTAAAAATCTCACTTGTCCTATTATTTGGGTATAACATTAAATTTCAGTCTGGGGAAGTAAATGGACAATCACTGTGCTGCTTAGTTTTGTCAGTCTGACATATCTGAGAAGAGAGACCCTGGACGGAGGATCAGATTGGCCTGTGGGGGAATTTTGGTTGGTACTTGATAAAGGAGGGCCTAGCCCACAGTGGGCAGTGCCATCTCAGAGCAGGTGTATCTAGGCTACATAAGAAAGGTAGCTGAGAGGCTGGAGACGTAGTTCAGAAGTTAAGAGTATTATTGAACCCAAAACCTGGGTTCAATATCCAACACCCACACAGCAGCTAACAACAGTCTGTAACTCCAGTTCTGTGGGATCCTCTTCTGGTCTCTGTGGGCATTGCATGCACAGGTGCACTTACATACACATAATAATAAATTTTTAAAAATTAAAGGAAAGGTACCAAAGAAGCCCAGAAATGCAAGTTCCTAAGCAGCATTCCTCCATAGTTCCTGCTCTGTTTCTGCTCCAGGTCCCTGCCTTGAGCTCCTGTTCTGGTTTCCTTTGATGATGGACTGTAACCTATCACAGAAACAGAGAAGCAAACTAGAAGAGTCCCCTTATAGAAGGAGTTCTATAACAATATAGTATCACTTTAAATTCATTTTTAACACCAATGGTCTTTTCTCCACCTACCAAATATCAGGAGTGACAAGAACAGAAAGAAGATGGCAGAATTGTGTGGAGTCAGGGCTCAGTAGATTTTTTTTTCTTCTTTTTATACTTTTATCTTTTCAGGTTAGAGACAGCAACTTAATTACTACTTATCCTTTCTTAAAATCTTCAAATTCTGCTTACGTACGAGTGCACTACTTATTATCTTCTCCCCTTCGGAAAGGGGAAAATTCTTCCTCAAACCAGGAGAGGACAGGACATATGTGATTTCCAGAGAAACCAAGAGTGGGTAATGACCACCAGAAAAGACGGGGAGGGCCACAAGGACTAGTGTGATGCTCAGCTTGGATAGACTCCAAGAGTGAAAACCAGATAAATAATGGCAATGCTTCTGAGAGCTGGGGAGTTCTCAGGGTCATCCCTGTTTCTCATTTGGCATCATAAGGAAGAACCCATGGGGTAACCACAGTCCTCCCAGCTCTCTACGTGTGAGTCCACTCATTTTCCATGGGTGATCTCCTGTGGTTTTCCCTCCCCTACTTCTTGCAAGAGTGAAGCCTAGAGACTGTCAGCCTGCAGACAGGGGACAGTCCTGGAGCTGAGCCAAGAAGGGAAGGACAGTGTGTGGAATGCAGTCATGCATGACTCAAAGACATTGAACTATGACAAGTCAGCGCTCTCTGAGATGACCCCAAAACAGGTACTGCAGAGCACACAGCCAGGGCTAAGAAGATAAATGTG
Organism: Rhizomys pruinosus; assembly: GCA_009823505.1. Classification (NCBI taxonomy): domain Eukaryota; kingdom Metazoa; phylum Chordata; class Mammalia; order Rodentia; family Spalacidae; genus Rhizomys; species Rhizomys pruinosus. Next base: position 538,404 of record VZQC01005922.1, read on the forward strand.
GTTAAAACGCAAGGAGCTCTGATGCTCAGGCAGGCTCTAGGAGGCAGAACCCAAGTCCTGTGAGCTGTCCCGGACATCGGTGCTATCTTTGCTGTCACTGCCACTCTCATTTCCGGCCAGGTTCTCCTGTTCACAGGCCTCTCCAGAACCAGGAAGTGTGCTTCTCTGAGTCTCCTAGTTCTCCCAGGAGCCCAGAACCACATATCTGTGCTTCTTCAGCACCATCTGTGATCTGTGGAGATCCTATTTCATAGCATGAGCATCCTGCCCTTCTGCACAGTACTTTGGTTTGAACTTGCTAACCTGGAAGTTGGGAGTATTATAATGAAAGTGCGAGGCTGCTCAGTTACTCTTCCTGATGTGTAGGGACACATACTTAGTGCTCAAGTTCTCCATCATGGCCCATGAGGCTTGGTCCATTAGCTTACGAGCCAGGCCAAGGCACCGGTGTAAACATTTCACAGCCAATGAGGTGATATGTCCGTGGGGGACAGCCTTAGGATCCTCCTCCATTTTGTCCAGGACATAGGCCACAATCTTCCCCTCTTCCCCCTCGGGGATGTAAGAGCTGGGACCAGGACAGGCTATGGTAGAAATAGTATTTCATCTGGTGATACAAAGGAGGTTACAATGTTGCATTTTCATCAGATCATCTGGCCAAGCTCTGCAGATGTTCATTTACTACCTTCCATTTCTTTTCAGCGATGCTGTATGATGCTGTACCTGGTCCATCTTCATGCAGGTGGGGTCCCAGTAGTGTCCAAAACAAATGACGATCATGCGGTCCTCTTCTAAGAGAATAGTCTGATCTACCTGCCAGCCATGGCACAGATGCTGGAATGGGCCTGTGCCCCCCGGCACGTGAGCTGCCTCGTGCCCAGATTGCCTGGTCTTCCTGTAAGTTTCTGTAGATTTTTGAGGACGTAACAAAATCTTATTTCTTATTTCACAATTAGAATTGGAAATGGACAGCCAATAATGGTCATTTTGCCATACTGTCCATTTAATTCTCATCCGTGTGAATATTGACTGGGCAGCACTCTTTAAGTCTCAGCTATCTGTACTATGAGACATTTTGAAGATTCATTTAATCAAAGAACATGGGCTTTTAAGATATAAAACACCATACATGTTATTAACAATGATTCTTGCATATAATTTGTATAAAAATAATCAACCCCAACTCTCTGGATAGCCCTAACAAAAGACAATAGATTCAAAGTTACTCTAACAGGGGCAGATGTCTGAATATGTCACAGAGCTTCCCAGAGCCTTGTGACATGTTCAGATATGTCACAAGAGTTGCATCTTAACCACTTTTTATATTTTTAAAGATTCATTTTGCCGGGCGTGGTGGTGCACGCCTTTAATCCTAGCACTTGGGAGGCAGAGGCAGGCGGATCTTTGTGAGTTCAAGGCCAGCCTGACCTACAGAGCAAGTTCCAGGACAGCTGGGGCTACAGGGAGACCCTGTCTCAAAAAAACCAAAAAAAAAAAAAAAAAAAAACAGATTCATTTTATTATGTGTTTATGTGTCTTTGTCTGTGTGTCTGTGTGCAGGTGTCCCCAGGGCCCAGAAGAAAGTGTTGGATCCCTGGAGCTGGAGTGATGTGCAGTTGTAAGTCACTCAACATGGATACTGGGAACAAAATTCGGGTCCTCTGCCAGAGCACTCCCGCCACTGAGCCATCTTTCCACCCCTACACTGCATGTGGTAATGCTTTTAATACCAATGGCAACATAGTAAATGAATTAGTGGACCCCATAGTAGCTTTCCTTTTTCCTTAGTAGGAATAAGGTTTATTGGTTGGGTCTCTAAGAGATTAAATTTAAAATAGAAGCACCTCCAAAGCTATTCCCCAAATGGAGTTCTCTATGTGTCCTAGTTACATTAAATTCCTGTGACCAAAACTAACTTAGGAAGGAAAGGGTCTACTTCATCTTCACCTTCAGTTTACCATGGGATCTCAACTGAGGTTCCCTCTACCCAGGTGTGTCAAGCTGACAACTGAAGCTGTCTGGCACACTATGGAAGATTTAGAACACATCTTTGCCCATTTAGAAACTGGATTTTTTTTAATCTTTTCAAGACACGGTCTCCCTATAGCCCCAGATGTCCTGGAATTCACTCTATAGACCAGGCTGGCCTTGAACTCCCAAAGATCAGCTTGCCTCTACCTCCCGAGTGCTAGGATTAAAGGCGTGAGCCACCACGCCTGGCAGAAACTGGATTTTTAAAAATACAAATAATACTAACAATGGGAGAATTCTTTTATGAAGGCAGTGAAATTTTTGAATCTTTTTAATTGTGAAGATTTTGTTCAAGTAAAGTAGGAGATCTGGGTAAACAGTAATGACAAATAGGATTCATGAGAGGAATTAATATTCTCATTTGTAGTTTCACTAAAACCAAGATTAGCATTGGTTTTACCATTTGGGGGAATATAGCAAGGAAAATTCCAAATATCTCAGGAAAATTTTAAGATGTCTAAATATAAGATTATTTAAGAAATGCATGCTAGAAGAGTGAGTTGGTAAAAATGATGTCAGAGAACTTTGGTATTCAGCTACTTGAAGTACATCAACTCAACTTTTGATATAGCTAAGGACAGGTGTCACCCCACTTTTCTGAAGTTCACATGGATGTGTCCTAGGAAGAAGCTACATCAAGTTTAAAGTAAGAAATACAACCCCAAGAGCTTATCTTGGGGCCAGTGAGGTGACTTAGCAAGTAAGACAGTTGCCACAGACCGGAGGACCCAGGTTCAATCCCCAGGACACAGCTGGTGGAAGAAGAGACTCGACTCCCACAAGTTGTCCTTTGATTTCTATTCACATGCACCCCCACCAAACACACACACACACACACACATGCGCGCATGTACACACACATACACTACACACACATACACATATAATACACACACATACACATACAATACACACACATACACTACACACACATTCACATACACACACATACACAGATACACCACATACACATACACACACATACACATACACCACAGATACACCACATACACATACACACACATACACATACACCACATACACATACACTACACATAAAAAATAGTGTTAAAGAAGAATTTATCTCTTGAAGTTTTTTATGTTCAGAAGGTGATTAAAAGTAACATGATTTCACCTTTTCTGTCTAACCTAAAAGAAATATTTGATGTGCTGTCCTTTTTTTTTTCTAATGCTGTCCTTTTTAATTAATGCAATTAATTGATTTTAGCTCTCACTAATTTAGTTCTTGGGACTGGGAGATGGTTCACTACGTAAACTGCTCACTGCACAAAACTGAGTACCTGAGTTCAGACTCCCAGGACCCACATAAAATCCAGGGTGAATACAAGTAGATCCCAGGAGCTCTCTGGCCAGACAGCCTAGTTTCAGGCCAAGGCAAAACCCTACCTCAAAAACATAAGGTGAAAAATGATAGACAAAGTCACCTTATATCAACTTCTGGCTTCTAGAAACACGTATACACACACACACACACACACACACACACACATCCACCACAAACATCCACCAGACCACCATACACACATCTATTACACACATCCAACACACACACACACACACACACACACATACACACACACACACACACACACACACACACACACACACTGAGTTATTCTTTTCCCAGAAACTCCCTGTGGAAAGGAAGATTCTGTAATCAATCCTGAATTTTGGGTTATTATTTTTAGTAACTTATAACAGGTTATAATGTTTCTCTTAAATAGAGATGGCTTGCCGGGCGTGGTGGCGCACGCCTTTAATCCTAGCACTTGGGAGGCAGAGGCAGGCGGATCTTTGTGAGTTCAAGGCCAGCCTGGTCTACAGAGTGAGTTCCAGGACAGCTGGGACTGCAGGGAGACCCTGTCTCGAAAAGACAAAAAAAAAAAAAAATAGAGATGGCTCATACAGTCCAATGGTAATTTTTATATGATGCCCAGTAATTATTTCATTAAGAGATAATTGATGTTTTACAAAGGAAGTAGATTTAAAAAAAAGAAATAGATTTAGATTTAGAACAACTAATTGAAATATCTTTTCGGCTAAGGAGGCAGAAAGCTTTTGTCAGTCTTGAAAATTAACTTTTATGTACACATGTACCTTTGTCCATTTCATTACCAATCCGAAATAGCAAAGACTGTAGGCACAATAATAATTCTGAACAACAGACAAACTTTTACAAATAGGTCTAAATACTGGTCCACTAAAATAAGTTTCATGATTGCTATATAATTTACCAGGACTGTCCCAAGCTGGAATAACTCCTTCTAATAGAATTCTTAATAAAAATCTTCTTACTGCTAAAGCAATGGAAGTTTTTCTACTAAAAAAAAAACATCCTCAGGAGCCTTTAACTCAGTGAGAAAACACACAGACAGCATTTGGATAAAATCTAATCAGCAGGTTTTAAACCCATATGGCGGCTAAGAACCGTCTGTAACTCCAATTCCAGAAGAACTCCAGTTGCAGGGGAATCTGAGACCCTCTTCTGACCTCTGCGGCATTGCACGACACGGGTGCACAAACCTACATGCAGACAGTACGTTCATACACATACAAAAAATAAATAAATAAAATTTAAAAAAAGAAATAAAATATAAAACCTTTGTTCTCTAAGCTAGGATATTGTAAATGTTACTATGGACATATCAATATTTTCAAAACCTTACTGCTGTAAGTGGACAATCGGGTACTGGGGTGTTTAAATACATCAATGTGATTGGGTGATTTTTAGTGACCTTTAATTTTGTGGCTGAGTCATATCTATGCCACCTTTAATAATTTGAAATTGTGGAACCTTCTTATGACACAGTTTAACCTTTTTCCCTTAACTGTCTCTTTCCATCTTGGAAGAATCTTTTACTTTAGTATGAATCAACCATCTAAAATCCTCTCTTGCATAAAAGTGTTTGATTTTTCCTTTAACCTTCTTTCACCCCAAAATATGATATATATATATATATATATATATATATATATATATATATGATTTTTCTATATCACTGTTTACTTTCTATCCTAATTTTCTTTACAAAATTTCTGAATTTGTTAAAATAATTTTAACCAAAAAATATCATACTTTAATTCTTTAACCAGGCAACTGTTTCTAAACTACAAAACCACAGACATTGTATATCTAAAACTAACAATTATAAATGCAGGCAAAATACATGAATTAAAGATATTTCTGGTTTTTTCTTACCAAAAAATGAACTATTTGTTAAAGATTATAATATTTACACTTTATACACACATATATAATATAGTATATACAAATATATATATATATATATATATAT
>VZQC01005922.1:544359-713322 GCA_009823505.1 Rhizomys pruinosus
ATATATATATTAGTCAATTAGAAATTTCATTTCCTAAAAGCATTGGCTTCCCATTTGGGCTTATAAAGCAACAAAAGGCAAGGCTGTGGGTGGAGTTTTTCGAGTCTCCCATCCCCAGCATGTCAATTAAAGAGACAAGCAGTACTAAATGAGAGAAGGGGAATTTGTTCTTTGTGGTCATATTTGAAAGAGGAACAAATAGAGGTTGTTGCCCTCAAATCTGCTTTGGCAATACTGACATGAGATTTAAGCTTGCAGGCAAGAGGTTTGCATGAGTGGGCAGCCTGGTCAGTCTGTTTCTACCCATTATTGACCCATCTGTATTGTACTGTTGTACAGTAAGTTGTCAGTACTGTGTTGAATCTCTTCCTAGGGGAAAATTCTTCCCTTGATTGGCACCAGGCCTTCAGCCATTTCCTCCTCTCAAGCATGAGATTCCCAGGGAAATTTGAATGCTTTGAGACCCATTGTTTCAATAATCTGATAGCCAGAAAGAGGGTTCAGATGTCTCTCAGAATCCCTTTTCTCCTGCCAGGAGGGTTACAAGATGAAAGCTTTGCATTCATAACTCATTTCTGGTTTTCTCTGTTGTTGTTTTTTCTCTGGGAAATTTACTTAAGGGATGAACTATGAACAGAGAAGTTACAGTTTGAAGATACCAAGTTTAAAAATTTATATATACACATATATGTATGTATATATAATTATACATATTGTGTTGTGTGTGTGTGTGCGTGTTAGAGCACATGTGTGGTGATCAGAGGGGAACGTCCAGGAGTCGATTCCTGCTTCCACCGTACAGGTTCCAGGGATAGAACTTTCACAGTCAGGCTCAGCTGCAAGTACTCTTACCCACTGAATCATCTCACTGACCACAGGATATCAAGTTTCATTGTGTGGTGAGTGGAAGGAACATCCTGCCCCCATCCTCAGCTTTCTCCCAAACAGGGTCACGTGTAGCCCAGGCTGGCCCTGACCCTTATTAACAAGGGGATGACTTTGAGCTTCTGATCCTTCTGACTCTACTCACAAGTGCTCTTCATGCTCATTTTACCTACTTCCCCATGTACATAACTATGTCTATCTAAATTATCCTTCTTTTAAAGTTTAAGGCACACCATCACATATATAGTATGAAAGAGTCCAGCCTGAGTTATGTTATGACAGAATGACACAGATCAGCACGATCTCTCCACACAATACCTTTCATAAGCCTCTGAATGAAAAACAGCTTGATTTTACAATGACCTAGGCATTTTTTCCCTTTAGTCCCAAATTTTACAGTTAACTCTTAAATACCTGTATTTTTTTTACATTTACTTTCATTTATTTCATTTTTTTAACAATAAGTAATAAGTTTTGAGTACAAGCATCCTTCATGTAAAACCAATTTGCAATCAGTTGTGCCCAATCCCACACAGCCCAAGGCTCCCACCATCCAGCTGGAGGGGCTTGTATGTACAATCAAGTTGATCAAATAAGCATCCAGTCTATATTGCTGTAGTTTCACCATTCACCCCAATCACAGCCCTTACATTCTACCATGCCCCCTCTTCCGCAGATTGTTCCCTAGGCTTAGAAAAGGGGCACAGATGGATGAGAAGCAAAACAGTTTACTTTCTCTGGAGCTGTTGTTTTGGACTCTGGTCAATTCTGGCTGTTTCCTTTCATGGCCTGACAGTTTGGTCAGGAATAACCTTTCAATCCTACTAATGAAGCACAGGCAATTAGATATATAGATATTTAAACAGTACTAATTATTATGGTAGGTTACTTTGGTATAGACACAGATGTTTAGATGGTATGCTAATCCATGACTGATGTTTTTTTCTGTAAAAGATGACAAGATCTTACTGTGGCTTATAACATCTCCTAACCACTAGAGGATGTAAGCTTGTGGCATCAGCTGTGAGTTATTCCTCCAAGGAGAGAGCTAATAGCCAATTAGATTTGTGATATACAGACATATGGCTGCCACTGCTGCACAGTATTTCCAGGCAGGTGAGGTGTAGCTGATGCTGACAGAGGAGTCTTGCTTGACTCAAGGAGACCAATATTTGCTTTATTGGTTTAGTGGCCTTTGGTAGCATTCTCTGGTATACCAGAGACCAACTGTACACTTGCAAGTGTGGTCTCAATACATCTTTCCCATGCTTACATCAGGTCTTCGACAGCAGGGTCTTACCACCTCTCTTCTTGCAGGTATCCCAGTTTATAGGCAAGAAGCCTTTACCTTTTTTGGGGGGGGGGGCTTGGATTCCCTGGCCAACATCTCCTTGGCAGAATAATCCATTGCTGATATCAGAGCTCTCCTGTATTAATATATTTTGCTTAAATGCACAGCCTAAAGAAACTTTAGTATTATATTTGGCTCTGAATAGAGAATAATCCTTTTCACAGTTCCTATGTCTATTAGTCAATTAAAGAAATCAGTTTTTACTGGTTTTATGAGAGATAACCTCTATAACAGTCAGCTTTAATTTACAGTTAGAGATTTACTTCCTTACCATCATATTTTTCTTTGTTCTATGAAAAGGAGGTAAGAAAGTTTCTCATATTAAAACTTCACGGCACCTAGAAGGTAAGGTTCATTAGGACTCATTATAAACAGTTGTTACAAATAGGATCCACAGAGATGTTTGATGCCTGTAGCAGTCTGAGGTTTTTCCTCCTTTTAATGCTTAGATGGGCCAACTTCTCTGCTGGTATTTCTTGATTCATCCTACACAATGCAAGGCTGTATCTTTTCTTTCTCAGCCGTTAAGTTGGTGATGTTTTGATCTGTGGGAACATACAAATCTTTTCCCCACAGTTAGTTTTAAGATTAAATTGAAAAATTTTTGGCAAAAAGGTTTAATATATAACCATATTCCCCCCCTTTTTTATTTTAGGTTTTTATTTTTTGACCCATGAGTCTCAAAAAGGCAGTTGTAGTACACATACCTATAGGCAGGAATCAAGGTATAAATTTCATTAAATTTATCCAAGCTGTTTTGGGTGACTGTATGTTGTTAATTTGGGAAGCAAACTTAATTCCTTAAGTTAAATTCTCCTACAGGTAAAAGAGAATGTTACAAGATGATACTATATAACACAAAGATTATAGAGAACATTTGTATATGTTAATCCCAAAGTTATTGTTATACAGATTTTAAGTAAAACAAATATGAACAACAACAATTTATATTTCCACTTAACTTAGATGTATCACCATTTTTATCAAAACCTTTAAACCAATGTTGTTTAATATAGACATTTTTACTTTTACTAAGTCCTAAAATACCATGTAATTTGTAGATAGAGTTTGGGCAAAATTGGATACTTGTTGAACTCGCATCAATTAAATATACATTAATCGAATAGACCCTTGTCCCTCTCCCAACCCACCCACCCCTCCCTGACCAAATCTGTTACACGGAGTAACAGATTTTTCAAAAGATGCAGTAATGGTGGGGACAGAAGAAGAAATCACTGATACACAGGTGATCATATGCATACTTGCAGTAATGACATCACTGCAAGTTAAAACCCATCCCGAAACTATTCAACTTCTCTCTCTCTCTCTCTCTCTCTCTCTCTCTCTCTCTCTCTCACACACACACACACACACACACACACACACACACACACCTTGAATGGTAAGAATAGTAATTTTTGTCAAATAGTAAGTTTATTTTAAAATGTAATAATTGGGGCTGGAGAGATGGCTCAGTGTTTAAGAGCACTGGCTGCTCTTGCAGAAGACCCGGGTTCAATTCCCAGCCTCCACATAGTGGCTAACTCCAGTACCAGGGAGTCCTACACCATCTTCTATCCTCTGCAGGCATCACAGGACACTGGTGCACTTGTATACATGCAGGCAAAACAATCATACATGTAAAATAAAAATAAAATAATGTAAAAATAAAGTGGCCAAAGACTTACTACCTGGTTATTTTTAGGATTCTGGAGATGTATTTAATCTCCTCTCATGTTGTTTTAGAAGTAAAATTACACATAAAAATAATTACATGAGGTGCTGAAGAGATGGGTCAGTGCTTAAGAGCACTGGCTCTTCTTTCAGAGAACCCAACTTCAATTCCCACCACCCACATGGTAGCTAACTTCTGTCCCTAACTCTAGTTCCAGGGGAATCTGATGCCCTCTTCTGACTTCCACAGTCATTGTATGACACAGGGTGCACTTACACGCAGGCAACAAACTCATACACATAAAATAAAAAATAATAAGTATATGAAAGCAATTATCATGAGCACATGACTGCATTAAGTCAGACTGCATTGTTGGTAAAGTAGGGAGTTTACACGACTGTATCTGAAATGTAAGACCCCAGTGAAAGCAAAACCATCAAAAGGTGAAGCCTGTGTAGGCTTGGTTAATATCCTCCCTATTTTAAAAGCTGATCAGCAAGAAAGAGAGGGAGGGAGGGAGGGAGAAGAGAGGGGCAGGGAGGGGAGGGGAAAGGGAAGGGGAAGAGATTTTTATTTTATTTTATAAATAGAATTTTTTTAAGTCAATACGGTAGACTGACATTCTTCAGCAAATCTTAGCCAGTCCTGATTCATCTCGGGAAAGCCCATCCTTCCTGAAAGTTTTTAGCCCAGTCTTTATCCAGAGATTGAACATATTATGGGATTGCCTCTTCCTCTATCTTTTAAAGGAGCCATAACTGTCCTTTCCTTGGATGGAGACTCTTTCCCCTTGGGAGCTGTTAGGGAAGAGTGTCGTTAGGGAAGAGAGGATAATGGAGCAGAGGGATGAGTCAGGCCAGAGAAGACCCAGGAGAACAGGAGAGTGAGGAAAGGCAGATTCCTTGGGATTTATCTTCAGTTCTGACACAAACCCAGAAGTTTTCTTCTTAGTTTTCTAACCTTTAACATTTTTTTTAATTTGGTATGGTTTCTAAAACATATTGGTGTGTGTGTGTGTGTGTGTGTGTGTGTGTGTGTGTGTGATTAGCAACATCGATTATTTTCTTACACGTGTTTCAACTCCACATAAAGTAGACTGGCTGTTTAAGATCTTCAGTTCTCTTGTTTAGGACTTCTAGCTTAGTGTAGGGGAAAACCAATTTTGGAAAACTAAATGTTGCCCCTTTAATGAAAATTTTCATGTTGTATTAATGTAATTATTGAACATAAAACTATCTGGAATATCAAATGGCAGGTGTTGTCCAAATACTTCTTCCCCCTGTGAACCTTTGTTTCCCTATTTTCTGTGGAAAAATGCAAACTCTATGGCAGCTACTGTGCTTTGTACTTTGGATAAGTTTTAAAGGAAGCACCCTTTGCTCTTGCCCCAAGGTTGGTTACCCTTCTGTGTCTCAAGTTTATCCTGCACAGGAACACAGGGAGCTCAGGATTCTGGTGCTCACCGGTAATGAATGTCTTTCTACAAGAGCCTGTAAGTTCATCTCTGACTCAGGAACCAGGTATGTCACCTCCGGCTGCATACCTTGGGGAGTTAGTTCCTGGACATCTCCACTCTGCTGGCCTGGAGGCAACAAGTGTCTCTTACGTTTGGCATCTCTGTGATTAGGCACTCATGGAGCTTCTTAAATAAAAGGGTTACATTTTCAACAAGCAGGGTAGATCACAGAAAATGCAGAATTAGATATTTGGAGCAGTAACGGAGGAAAAAAGTTATATATTAGCTAACAAATACTCTGAAAACAAATAAATATAAATGAAATCCCTGCCAATGCTCTGAATACTAAATAAGAGAATATCCAAACAAAACGAGAGGCTATCAAAATAAACCAATGGCTCATCAACCATACCAGAGGGAAATCCAAACTCCAGAAAGAATTCCCCAACTCCTACCCAAGGAGGGAACATAAACATTTGAGCACAGAGAACCCATGGTGAGGCTGAAATGGATCATCAGGTGCCCAAACTGCCCATGGGAAACATAGCTCTCACCTCAAAGGAACATGGTTCATTCTTAAGCCAAACATGAATGACCAGGGCCTGGAAACACTGATTCAAATTGCCCCAAATTACAAGCTGCAGTGTGAAAATGGGTTTATGGGGGCTGGGGAGGTGGCTCAGTGGTTAAGAGCACTGACTGCTCTTGCAAAAGACCTGGGTTTGATTCCCAAGCACCCACATGGTGGCTAAGAGCCATCTTTAGTGCCAGGCAGAGGCAAGTGGATCTCTGTGAGTTCAAGGCCAGCCTGGTCTACATAGCGAATTCCAGACCAGCTGGGAATACAGGGAGACCCTGTCTGAAAAAAAAAAAAGAAAAAGAAAATGGGTTTATGAAGTTTTCATAGTTACAAAAGTAAGAAGTCATAACTCAAGGCATTTTTCAAATATATTGTTGGGAACATTGGGTAGGCAGGCTTACAGAAAGGAGGGGGAATCTCTAGTGTAGGTTGTCACTGCTATCTGGTGACATTCTTAGCATCAGAGTTGGTGGAAGCTAGTGGTCTATTAACACATTCCAGAAGGTTTTGCCTGATAATCACAGGGATCTTAGGTTAGACACAGAGTAGCTATTAGGAGGACTATTCATAGCCCAATATAATTTTTGCTCTGCATTTGCAACTTTCTAACACTCCACAATCAACTTTAGTCAACCAGCCTTGTAGATTCTTTAACATGTGGCTTTTTTACTTCACCTATTTCCACAAGAGTTCTTTGCCCTCTTTTCTTCTGGATGCCTTTCTTGGATGAGAGCTCTGTACTGAGCCCACACCAACAGGCTCTCAATCTACTTCTCAGGAAGGTGTCACTTCAAATGCCATACTTCCGTTATACCAAAGCAACTCTTGGGTGGGTCAGCTTGGGGACAGGAATGAAGATGTGCCTGGCATTCGTTCCTTGGGTTTGGAGTTCCACAGCAGGTTCCCCGTTCTTGGCTCTTGGCCCAGATACTGCACAGCTTGGAGCCCGGAGGCCATGGAACCAGCAGGAAGGCTTAGAGTTCCTTCATTCCTGCCGTGACTTAATGTAGCAAATTGGTGTCAGAGCACACATGGCAATTGCTAAGAAAAGAAAACTTGATTTAATGTATGTGACATCTTTAACATCAGTTCTGAAATCAATTATGCGAACAGGAGAGAGGCAGGTAGAGTTGGTATATGGCATTCTCTGGCCAGATCCACCACTAGACAGAACTAGAGGAAATCCACCAAGCGAGTGTATGGCAAATGGCAAGAAGAGGGGTGGGGGAGAAGACATGTGCAGTCTCCACAGGTCGTGTGGGAGCCTCCACAGCAGGCCTGGGAAAGCTGCGTGCAGCTGCTGAACATCTGGAGGAAAACCACAAGCATACTACCAACCAATGTTGATTTTCTCCAGTAAGTAAATGTGACTGGAAGAGCTTACAAGGGAAACTCTATACCAAATCATTCCTGGTAAGCTTTAAGGAAAAAGAAATTCTTCAGACAGGAGCTGAAGAGATAGGTCAGTCAACAAAGTGCTTATCATGCAAATGCAAAGACCCAAGACTGATGCCCAGAATCCATGTTATAAAAATGTTGGGAGTAGGCACATGTGCTTTCTGCACTAGAGACCAGAGAGGTGGACACAGGAAAATCTCCAGGGCTCATTGGCTAGTCAGTCAAGCTAATTGCTGAGTTCCACATAAAATGAAGAGACACTCAAAGGTAGAAGGTACCCAGGTCTCCACATACGTGCACATTCACCTCCACATGTCAGTGAACATTTCCACAAACATACACATGTATACACACACACACACACACACACACATACACACACAGAGTCTTTAGACATCTAAGGAAAAATAAACAAGCTCCTTAAAAGGGAAATATCAGGCCTTCTCAGACTTTTTTCCGAGAACCACTAAAATTTCAGAAAACCACAGAATGTACTCAAAATTCATAGGAAACAAGCTGTGACACGCAAAAAATTCCTTCTAAGCCAAGTTGAACAAAAGACAGTTTCCAACATGCAAGTTCTCAAAACCCTGGTCATTATCAAAAACCAGAGAGAGTCCTGAAAGTATGTGGAGGAAAGGGAAGATCGCACATCATTAGTCCAAATGTTAATACAAACATAATGGAAAACAGTATAGAGGGCCCTCAAAAGTAGAAATACTGTGTGATTTAGCAATTCCATTTCTTTTTTGTGTGGGGGGGTCTTTTTGAAACAGGGTCTCCCTATAGCCCCAGCTGTCCTGGAACTCACTCTGTAGACCAGACTTGCCTTGAACTCACAAAGATCCACCTGCCTCTGCCCCCGAGTGCTAGGATTAAAGGCGTGCACCACTATGCCCGGATAGCAATCCCATTTCTGGGCATACATCCAGACTAAATAGAATCAGTGTCTCCAAGAGATGTTTGCATTGTCATGTTTATTGCAGTATTTGTGTGTGTGTGTGTGTGTCTGTGTGTCTGTGTGTCTGTGTGTGTGCATGCTCCTGTGTGTATATGCATGCAGTGCACATAGCTACACATACATGTAGGAGAGAAGAGGTCAACCTCAAGCATCTTCATTCACTCCCTACTGCGTTATTTGAAGTGAGGTCTCTCACTGACCTAGCACTTGCAGACTTGGTTAAATTGGCTGGATAGCAAGCCCCATCTCTGTCTCCCTAGCTCTAGGGTTGCAAGAACGAATCACCAAGCCCAGCTGTTTTGCACAGGTTCTGGAGATCAAACTCAGGTGACCACCCCTGCAGAGCAAGCGCTTTACCACCAAGTGAGCCATGTCTCCAGCCCTCGTGGCTGCACTGTAATTAGTAGCAAAGAATGAGAACCAACCTAAATGCCCATAAATAGATGAATGGTTACAGGAAATACAGATTGCATGCATCATGACAGGGTATTATCCAGCCTGCACAAAGGTGCTGTCATTAGCAGCAATCTGAAAGATGTTATGTTAAGTAGAACAAGCCAGGCACAGAAAGACAGTAGGATGCACTCTTAATTATACAGAATGCTGGTCCAGGGACTGGGGGAGGGGAATTCAGAGAGACAGTGATCAAAGGAACTAACTTTCAGTATGCTAGATAAGTAAATCCTGGAAGGCTGATGTACAACAGTATGACAGCTAACAATACCGTGTACTTGAAGTTTGCTAAAAGGAGAGAACTGAAGAGTCCTCAACACAAAAGCTCAAAAGTCCAAAAGGTAACTGAAGTGAAAAGAATAATGATTAGCTTGACCGAGATGGATGTGTACATTCATCAAGACGTCAACCTGTGCACTTTAAATATAGACCCATTTAATGGTTACATCCTCCTGGATACGGTAGGGGAAGCATAGAAAAGGCAATATAGGGGCCAGAGAGATGGCTCTGTGATTAACAGTACATTCTTCTCTTGGGGAGGACCTGGGTGCAGTTCCCAGCACTTAGGTGAAGCAGCTCACAACTTCCTGTAAATCCTGTGCCAAGGGATCTGATGCCTGTGGCCTCTAAAGGCTTCTACACATACGTGATATACATTTATACAGGGACGCATACATGATATACATTCATACAAAGACACATGCAGCCACCCAACTAAAAATAATTTCAATAGAAAAGCCAATGTCGTTAATACTGAAGTAAATACATAGGTTTAAATATAAGTGAGGATACTCATGTTTGAGAGATTACAGAAAACTGATGAAAAACAAGGAAAAGTCCTGAAAGCAGGTTTACATCTGAGTCGGAAAACCTGAAAGTAAGTGTATGGGTGGAGATGCCACAGGATGGATAAGGATATCTCACGATAGATAGGGATAACTCAGGATGAACAGGAACATCTCAGGATGTGTAGGGACATCTCAGTATAGACAGGGACATCTGAGCATGGGCAGGGATGTCTCAGGATGAGCAGAGGCAGCAAAGCTGTACTGTGCTTTTCAGGTAAGTTTGGAGACTCACAGGAAGTGCACCATAAAAGAAACCAGGGAGCCTTAAGAAAGAGCATGATATACAGCAAATAGCCATCAGCAAAATTTATGTCCCAAATAACATGGCACCAAAATATAAAACACAAAGCTACAATGAAGAAAAGAAACAGAATTAACAGTAGCAAAGGCAGTTACCTCTTCTCTGTGTCCATGACTGACTGTGGAAATCACAGTGGCAAAGACTGTGGAGGATATGAAGCAAAATAGGTTGGCATGTCTCAAACTATGCCCGGCATACAGAATAGTGCCTGGTTTTCAATGACTAGGGGTGTTAACACTCAGATCTTTCCTGTCCCTTCACCTGCACTGGGGCATCTTACCACCTACAGAGGTGTAGGCAGGTTACTGTGAACCAGGGAGACGTTGAAACACCTGGGCATTGTTAGCACCGGGTAGAAGCTCTCCTACCATAAGACTGCGGGATGCACTGCAAGCCTGGCCAGACCAGAAGCTGTAGGCTGGAGTCACCACTCAGAGAACTGAAAAGAGAGCAGACAGCACCCTTACCCGATGGGTTCCTCCTCTGTCCTTCCCTGACCTCACCAAAAAACCAGTTAGTCACTAAGACATTCAGGTGACCCAAACACAAGGCTCAGAATGCCAGAGAGCTGAGATATAGTTTAAGGAAGATAGCAGACAACCAACAGTACACTAATCCACTCACGTCAGGAAAAATACATACAAAATACAATGAAGGTGGGGCTCCAGGGGTGGCTGAAGCATTTGCCTTGCAGGATGAAGATCAGAACCCATGTAGAAAAACTGGGCATGATGTCATGTGACTATAATCTCAGCACTGGGGAGGGAGACAGGAAACTAACTGGGACTTACTGGCTAATCAGTCTACTGTAATTTGTGAGTCAATGAGAGACCCTGTCTCAAAGGAGGAGGACAGAATTCCTGAGGGTGATACCTGGGGATATCTTCCAACCTCCACATGCACACTCACATATGTGCACTTGTACCACATCAACATGTGTCCACACACATGCATTACAATATAGCATAGAAACCCACAGTTGGTCAATGTTCAAAGAACAAGAGGCCACAAGAGTGTTCATCCCTGAATAGGACACCTACATCAAACCTCTACCTCCCAAGGCTCAGGGGTCATTGCAGAAGAGGAGCCAGAAAGATTGTAGCAGATGACCACATGAGACAAGCTGTCCATTACTCATATGAACTCGCAGCAATGCTGACAGCATGCGCAAGTCCCATGCAAGCTCAGACCAGACCAGATCCCAGCCTAGACGTGGGGAACTGGGTAAGAAGCTCCAACCCAACATAAGGAATTTTTTTTATCTTTTTAAGACAGGGTCTCCCTGTAACCCCAGCTGACCTGGAACTCACTATGTAGACCAGGGTGGCCTTGAACTCACAGAGATCTCTGCCTCCCGAGTGCTAGGATTAAAGGCGTGTGCCACCACACCCAGTGCAACATAAGGAAGTTTTAGCAATCAGTCGCTGCTAGGAGGGGAAGACTCACAGAGATGGGACTCTTGGTGGACCCAGTGGATGAAGTCAGATTTGGGGACACAAATCAGACAAATCTGACTCTACAGGCTATGAATATATATATATATATATATATATATATATATATGAAATTTTGAAGGGCGGCAGTGGGGGAGGTGTGGATAGGTGAGGGATCTAAATACCAGCAAACTATATTGTATGAAAATGGCAAAAATTCAATTAAAAATAAAAAAAATTTTTAAAGTGTGGACCAGCTATGGCGGTATATACCTTTAATCCTGTCATTTGGGAAGGAGGTGGATCTCTGTGAGATGGAGGCCAGCTTGGTCTACACAGCATGTTCCAAGCCAGCTGGGGCTACAGGAAGACATTGTTTCAAAAAACAAACAAGAACAAAAAGACAGATCTTTTTTTTACATCTCATGCAATGCCTCTCAGCAAAGAAAAGGAATGCAATATTGATACATGCAGCAGATTGGCTATCTCAAAAAGAAAAAAAAGTGTATATAATGAAGACATGTCTTAATCAGATCCAGGCAAATACATAAGGCTATGTAACACTTTTGGAAGGGGTGGCTTCCAAAAGCAGCACAACTTACCAACTTTTAATTAAGGAAAACAAATCTGTGGAATACAGAGAGGAATTACCGTAGAGAGACACTGTGTTTGTCAGTGTTGTGATCAGATCCATCATGGAATCCCCTTGTTTTTCTAAGAAATTTTCACTGGCTTCCCATGCTTCTTTCATATATACAATTAATTAACTCAAAAATAAGGAGAGCTTCATTCTCTCCTGAGTTTTATATTGTATTTCATTTCATTTTTATTATTTTTTAAATTTTGGAGAGAGAGAGAGAGAGAGAGAGAGAGAGAGAGAGAGAGAGAGAAACGTGTGCCACAGTGCATATGTGGGGCCCAGAGGACAACTTTGGGGGGCGTTGCTCTGCCTTCCATCATGGGTCCTAGGGGTCCATGGGTCATCAGATTTGTGCAGCAGGTCAAGCCATCTCTCCAGTCCCATAGTGTCGGTTTTGTGCTGCTCCATAAAGTTGCTTTGTGGTTTTCCTTTCCTGTTTAAGATACAGAACAACATTCGGAGTTTGTTTTGATAATGTAGTCTTTAACCTGACCCTGATGTTTGACATAAAAATTAGAAAGAAGGAATAAAAATTGCCATATTATCCATGTCTGGAAGAACGAGGAGAATTAATTTTAAAATGATTCAAAGAATAAGAGAGTTAGGTAAAACATCTGAATATGGAGTTAATGTTCAGATATAATTAGCTTTTCTCCAGGTAGAAAACATTATTGAGAAAGCACAGTGGGCAGAGATAGACTCCACCATAGCTACTTTCAGCCACTCAGGCTGAGGACACAGGTAGCTGCCTGTCTGTTCATAGAAGATTCAGTCCTGCTCTAATGTGCCAAACACAGTAACAAACACTGAGATGTAAGAGTGAGGTAAACATTTCACAAACATTATTTTAAAAGTTATTTTTAAATCTCCTTTAAAAATTATATATTTCTGGGGCTGGAGAGATAGCCTAGAGGTTAAGAGCGCCGACCGCTCTTACAGAGGACCCGGGTTCTATCCCCAGCACCCACATGGCGGCCGAGAGCCGTCTGAAACTCCAATTCCAGGAGAACTCCAGCTCCAGGGGAATCCGAGACCCTCTTCTGACCTCCGCGGCATTGCAAGACACAGGTGCACAGACCTGCATGCAGACAGTACATTGATACACATACAGAAATAAATAAAAAATTTAAAAAAAAAGAACATTTAAAAAAATTATATATTTCTGCCAGATGTGGTGGCACACGCCTTTAATCCTAGCACTTGGGAGGCAGAGGCAGGCGGATCTTTGTAAGTTCAAGGCCAGCCTGGTCTACAGAGTGTGTTCCAGGACAGCTGGGGCTACAGGGAGACCCTGTCTCGAAAGGACCAAAAAAAAAAAAAAATTATATATTTCTAGGGCTGAAATGGGCCATCTGTCTAGCCACTTGGTGTGAATTTGCTGCTTACTCCAGAAGGTTGCTTTGCAGTCTTCCTTCAAAACAAGAGAGAGTTCAGTAGTTAAAGCACTGGCTGCTCTTGCAGACCTGGGTTTGGTTCTCAGCATCCATACAGTGGTTAACAACCATTCATTACTCAAGTTCCAAGGAGTCCAACATTCTCTTCTGGCCTCTCCCAGGCCTGCATGACACAGTTGCACTTACATACCGGCAGGTAAAACACTCATACACATAAAATAAAAAGAAATACATTTTAAAAATTGTAAAAAACTCATATATATATATATGTGTGTGTGTGTGTGTGTGTGTGTGTGTGTGTGTGTGTGTGTGTAGTAGGGGTGGTTGTGTGTATGTGTATGTGTACACATGCATGCATGTGCACATTTGGAGGTCAGAGGTCAACCCTGGGTGTCTTCCTCAGTTGCTCTCTACCTTATTTTCTGAGACAGGATCTCTCACTGGGCCTGGAGCTCAGCAATTCAATGAGACTGGTTGACCAGCAAGCCCAGGGATCCTCCTGCCCCCTCCTCCCCAGAGCTGGGATTGC
Organism: Rhizomys pruinosus; assembly: GCA_009823505.1. Classification (NCBI taxonomy): domain Eukaryota; kingdom Metazoa; phylum Chordata; class Mammalia; order Rodentia; family Spalacidae; genus Rhizomys; species Rhizomys pruinosus. The sequence continues at coordinate 558,264 of VZQC01005922.1, forward strand.
AGGCAAGCCCCTGTATGTTCCAATTTTTAACATGGGTCCCGAAGGTCCAAGTTCACATCCTCAGAGTTGCATGACAAGCACTTTATTACATAAGCCATGGCCCAAACACTAAAAAGCATGTATTTTAAAAATGAGCCGGGAGTGGTGGCACATGCCTTTAATCCTAGCACTCAGGAGGCAGAGGCAGGCAAATCTCTGTGAGTTCAAGGCCAGCCTGGTCCTCAGAGTGAGCTCTGGGCCAGCTGGGACTTAAAGGGAGACCTTGTCTCGAAAATACCAAAAAAAGTAAAATGAAATAAAACAAAATAATAAAATAAAATAAAAATGTATTAGTGATATAAGTACACACAACTGAACCGTGTCAGGGAGTTTTCACACCATGATGCAGAAGCCAAAAGTGTCCTCCCAAGATGATGCATCCCAGCTCACCACTGCTTGCCATTGTTGCTTCTACAGATGGCGAGCAAACACTTTAAACTACTTACCAATCTTCCGAGCAGTTTAGTTAAACAGAAATCAATCTAAATAATAATTTGAGAGAGCTGCTCCAAAGAATAATGATATTTATTTAGGAATGACAAAGTGTTTCAATGGGAATACGTGTATTTAAAGAGTAGGAGATTTTCAAGGCAGAAAGAGAAATTTACATGAGCTCCATAGACACAAAGTTCATTTGCCATGGAGACCCGAGGCCTTGGCATCATGATGCTCATCATCGATGGAGTCGCTCTCAGTGGACAAACTCGGGCAGACCACCTTGTGGAAACCTCTGCAGAATGTCAGTAATAAACTTTGTTACAGAAATCTCTGCATATGAACTAGCATGCTGTGGTTGAGCTACTTCCTGTGGGTTGACACACTCCTTCCTAGAGGGAAGGAAAGTAGCCCCTCAGGACTCAGGAAGCAAACAAAATTCATAAGTCTCCAGTTTTATATAACCAATAACAAGTGCTGGAGAAGAGCCTGTCCTAGTGGCAGGCCATGCTGCCTGCTAGTCAGGCTGCTTGAGAATTGACCAGGGAGCAGCAGGTGTGGCTTCTCTGAGTCATCACCCATGCTGAGGTGGGCTTCTCAGCACTGAAGCTGTCTTTGAGTCACCCATCTTCCCACAAGTTACCCCTCAAGTATATTCCTATAGGTAGCTCCAACCAACCTGAGTTCATTAAGCTAGACTTGGATGGAAGCATTTCTTTGGTTGGTCACTTGCGCCCTACACAGAATGAATTGATGGTTGTTCATGTCTCCCAGGAAAAGCTAACACAACACATGCAAAGGTGTGAGATACATGTAGAAGCAGAAGGAATCTCTTGTGGGACCTTAGAAAATCCTTAAGGAAGCACTCACTTTAGACAGGCAAGCCCGAACCTTCCTCGTAATTGCTTGCTGGCTATCATTTATGTAGGTCTGATAAGAACCCCTTCATCTAAATATTATTGAGTTTTGTAATAGAGAATATCAGCTGTAAATTCACTTAGGCAGACCCTGCAAGGAGGAACTCTGCTGTGAACCCAACTGCTCTCATGTCTAGACAGAGAGCCCCATGCTGCCTAGAAGACTCAGCTGTGAAGAGGGGCCAAGGAAGGGGGCTTGTGGCCATTTTTCTAGTGATTACCAGCGAGCTTGTCCCCAGCCCCTGTGCACATCCCAGGTACATGTGGCCAGCATCCTTCAGTAGTCTGCCCAGTGGGGTGCACCAGGCAAAGTGTGGTAAGGAAAACAGAAGCCACTAGAGATTGTGCGTTGACAGAAAAGCTTTAGCACAAGGCTTTCCAGGCTGCTGAAGGCTGATCAAGAAGCTCACCAGAAGTGCCCTCAGCAACCCACCGAGCTGCATCTCATGGCATCAGCTGCCACCACCATAACACATCCTCTCTCTTCCGACTTTCAAATACTGGTGCTGCTTGCTGGCTAACTTCCCACAATGAGGAGCACCCTGGCAAGAGTCCTTCCAGGAGAGGGAGCAGAGGGGAGCTGGTCAGAGACTGATAATCACATGGCCAGCACCAGGGTCAAGCCTTCCAGTAGCAAGGACAGCAGGGCCGTGCTGATGTGATCCACAAAGCAGGCATCCCTTACACAACTGGGAGAAAGAGCCACGAGTCCATGAAGAATACTCATCCTTCTTCCTGCTGGGTCATAGTCTTGTTTGAGAGCCAAGTATCCATTCATATGATCCTACAGCAGTGGTGTCAGCACACACAAGACCCATGCAAACTTAGACAAAATCCAGCACAGAACTGTGGAAATGGGCAGCAGGTCCCAATCTTAGCAGAACTATTGGCAGCTGATTACTGCTGGATGAGGAAAAGCTGACCTTATTAAAGTGAGGGAGTCTGAATGGGCTGACTAGACCTCCATGGATGAACTTGCACTGAGGGATGTCTAGGGATGCTAACTTGACATAATGGGCCTTACCACAAATGGCAGAGTGCCGCCCCTGGACAGGTGGTCCTGTGTCATATAGGAGAGCAGGCTGAGCATGGGCCAGAGGAGCAAGCCAGTGAGCAGCATTCCTCCATGGCCCATGCTTCAGTTCTTGCCTCCAGGTTCCTTCCTTGGGTTCCTGCCTGACTTTCTTCAAAGGTGGACTGTCACTTGGAAGTGTAAAATGTAATAAACCCTTTCCTCCCCAAGTTGTTTTGGTCAGAGTATTTTATCACAGCAACAGAAACCTAACTAGAACACATTGGACTGATGAACTCACCTAGTAACTGTTAGCATACACCAGCACAAAGAGACCCCAGAAGACTTTCGAACTTTTGACACTGCAACCCAATGTTGTCAAAGAACTGCACAATCGAGTTACAAAAAAAGACCTCATATTTTGTGTGTACATGTGTGTATATATTCATGTAAAGAGGACGTGTGTGTGCATGTTCACAAGTGTGCATGCATGTGGAGGCCAGAAGACAATCTCAATTATTATTACACCTTGGTTTTAATTATGCACATGTGTGTTGTCAGCGGGGCATGCACATGTATGTCCAGGTAACTGCAGGGGCCATAAGGGATCTGATCCTCTAGAACTGAAGTTACAGGCAGCTGTGAGCCACCTGACAGGGTTGTTGGAAACTAAACTCTTTAAGAGCAGCAAGTACTTTGTTTTTAGGCAGGATCTCCCTGTAGCCCTGGCTTGCTTAGAACTCTCTATGTAGACCAGGCTGGCCTTAAACTCACAGAGATCCACCTGCCTCTGCCTTCTCAGGGCTGGGATTAAAGGCGTGTACCTGGCCAGCAAGTGCTCCCAACAGCTGAACCACCTCTCCAGCTGCTCGACCCCAGCCTCCTCTTTTTTCTCTTTTCTTTTTCGTTGTCATTGGTTTGTTATTGTTTCTGTTTTTGAGACAAGGTCTATCACTGGTCTAGAACCCATCAAGTAGGCTAGACTGACTGGCCAGCAACTGAGGTGATCTGCAACCTACACTTCCCCAGCACGGGGTTTATTTACCAGGGCATGCCACCACTCCCCACATTTTCTCAAACATGAATACGGAGGAACTGGAGAGGTGGCTCTGTGGTCAAGAGCACTGGCTGCTCTTGCAGAAGACCCAGGTGAGGTTCCCAGCACTTTTGTGGTGGCTAGCAGCCATTCTTAAACCTAGTTCCAGGAGATCTGTTGCCCTTTATGGGCATTGCACACACGTGGTGCACTTAACATACATGCAGCATGGATGGTGGGTTATTTACAGGAGCATGAGCATCTTACCAGTGCTACACCACTGAAGAAAACATCTCTCCCTCCCCAGCAACCATTAACTGCTGATAGATCCTTAGCTAGAGGTGGGCTGCTCTTGAACCCTTGATCCTCCTTCCTCACGCTCCCAAGTAATCATTTTGCAGTCGGAAAGTTCAAGCCTTAATTGCATCTAGATTTTGTGTCTTGATTAGAAATCCCTTCCTTTTGCAGATGGTGATTAACGCAGAGACCCACATCTGGCTGACGTGCAGAGAACCAGAGGCTGCAGAGCACTCATCTCTGAATAGGACACCTATATCAAACTTCTGGTTGTCAAGGTTCAGGGATCATTACGGAAGAGAGGGTGGAAAGATTGTAAGCGGCCGAGGTGGTGGATGACCACGGGAACACAGTTTTCCAGACCCTTGGGCATTTACTCATGCTGATAGCATACACAAGTCCCATGTAAGCTCAAGCCAGACAAAACCCCAGCATAGACGTGGGGAAGTGGGTAAGATCCCAGCCCTACCTGAGGAACTATTTGTAATCAATGGCTGCTGGAGGAGGAGAGTCAGTCTCAGTTAAAGGCAAGACTCTTGGTAGATTGATGAGGCTCCAGTGGATGAATCCACACTGGAGGGCATTTTCGGACACAAAATTGACTCTATAGGCCTTAGTGTGGGGGGGGGGGATGTGTGTACATATATATTACAGTACATGAAATTGGGTGGGGGGGGTAGAAACGGGGACTTCAGATAAGGGAGGAGATCTAAATGTGAGCAATGTTCTGCACAAAATTTGAAAAAATTCAATACAATTTTTTAATTCACCATTTGAGATAGTTAATTTTTTAAATGCCTTGTGTTTCTTTTGAGTCTTTAACAGTTAAATTTTGGACTTCAGGGTGACCCACATGGACTTTTCCTGGTTGAATTGGCAGGTCCTTGGTGACTTTCTACATGGCCGTAAACTGTCCCAACACTACAACCTGAACAAGCACCCCACACACACACACGCACACCTGACTTGACAAGCTTCTTGAACCACACCCTAAATTTTCATATATTTTTACTTCCTTTCCAATAATTTATTTTTATTAACTTTTTATTTTATTCTTACATAGAGACGGGCTTCTAACTACTGCAAATTTTAAATATTTTTCTGTAAGTAGGTTAATTCTCTTTGCATTCCTGGTAGGGAATTCTCTGGCTGCCTTCATATGCTCCCTCTGCCGCAAAGCACACTGTAAAGTTAATTAGTACACAAGGTCCAAATCCATGTCATGGGGATTCCCGGGACGGTGTTGCCTGTACAAAACCATATGGGGAGATCTGGGATGCTTATAATCGGAGTCTTGCTGTCGTCACTCTGTGCCTGGCTTACTTATAAGTCATCCTTCATTCCAGAAAGTTTTACAGTCCTTTTACTTTCAATTCACCCATGGGTTGCTGTAAACTTATTCATGTATTGAATGCACACTACAGGATTAAGTTCTTGGCTCACACACAGAACAATTCTTGCCCCCAGAAGGCTCCTGCTCCTATGTGAAGAGAAGCTGTTGGTAAACGTGTACTCCAGCACCAGGCAGCTATGAAGAAATATGGCTAAATTAAAGAAAGGGACAGACAGTGAAGGAGCTGCTGCCAACAGATTCTCAGGAACACCTTTTCAAGAGTAGTCCTGCAGGTCTGTGCATTACAGGTAAAGGGACAACCTGAACAACCTGTGCAAATGCCCTGGGACCTGGCCCATGTCAGTTGAGCAGAGTGAGGGGAGTATCTGTAGAGGTGATGTTCCCACATAAGGTACAGTCAGAGGGGAGCTGGCAAAGCCTCCTTGGCAACCTCAACCCTGGTGAATAGCATCCCACTTGCTACTTTTCTCTTTTCTGTAACCAAGTTTCTGACAAAAGCAGTGTAAGGAAGGAAGGGTTTAATTTAGCATCAGTTTGAGGGCACGGTTCAGCAATTAGAAAGCAGAGACAGACGGACGCTCGCCGATGCTCAGCTCGCTGTCTCCTTTGCATTCACTTCTAGGATCCCAGCCCATGGGATGGCTGCGCCCTCCTCAATTAACCCAATGTAGAAACTCCCTCAGAGCACCCCGGAGGGAGGTCTCCTAGGCGATACCAGACTCTGTCACGTTAACAATGAATGTTAACCATCAGAATCAGTCTTAGGGAAATAGGCATTCTTCATGGTCAGAGGAAGAGAATGAAGTCATGGGACATCCATTAGTACAATATTGCTTTGGCTTCCCTCTGGAAAAGGGGCCATAAGCGACGAGCCTAGACCCTTCTCTCTACGGCCACCCCCCCACCCCCTTACCCCTGCACTCTTCCCTACTGCTACAAGCCATGGCTGCTTGCACCTATGCAACAACAAAAGCCACTGCAGTAAAGATAGGCAAGCCACACTGAGTGGCCACCCTTCCTGTTCTCGCCATGGGTTTCCTGTGAGTGGCTCAGGTGACCAGATGGCGTCCCTCCTCTGCTCATGTCCCCCAGATGCCTCTCCTTACTTCTGTGGAGACTGAGCACCTTGGATAAGGAACCAGAAGCCGTCCATTGTGGCTTCCACAGGCTGCCACGTGGACCAGCCCTCAGCAGGAGACCTGTGGCCACCCACCAGGCTGCGGGTGTGCAAGGGTCCCTCCAGCTCCTACTGAGAATTCCACCTCTTGTCCTGAACCTGTGCTGCCCATACCTCACCAGGTTAAGAGCACCAATTGCTCTTATAGAGGACCCAGGTTCAATTCCCAGCACCCACTTAGCAGCTAATAACCATCCAGTTCCAGGGGTTCCAACATCTTCTTCTGATCTCCACAGGCATTGCACAGCACAGGCACACCTATACATATGCAGGCAATACACTCATACACATAAAATAAAAAAAAAAACAAGGTGGGCGTCTGACCTCCACATACATGCACAGTCATGTAAATCACCCACACATATACATGCACACACACACACATACACAAACATGAATACATACATATGTCCCCCCAAAAAAATAACCGAGTCTTACCACAGAGTCTTTGCTGTCTCTCAAGCCACACAGCATGGAATACCACCAGCTGCGCCTGTGGAATGCATCTTCTGTCACTACCATCTGCGCCCGCCTGGGCTGCTGCTACCCTCCTAGCCATTTCCACAGCTGGCTCCCACAATGCAAGCAGGTGGACAGAACCTGACCACAGGGCTGCTCTGGGCTGGCTGGCTGCTCCTAATGCCTGTAGGTCTCTGACAGGGCAGAGGGTGATGAAGGGCTAGAGGAACAGGGAGAACAGGGGACATTTTACCCAAAGGACTTCTTGCCACCTGCTTCTATGTGCTCAAAACTGCCCTCAGGCCTGCCAACCGCCTGTGCCTGCCCTGAGAAAGAGGCTCCTTAAAAGGAGCTGTGTTAAAAATAAGGAGAAAAGAAGGGAGAAAGGGAGGGAAAGAAAGAGAAGGGAGGAGAAGAAGAAAAAGACAGGCAAGAAAGGTGTTTGGGTGGCCTTCAATTGCTGTGACAAAACACTAACTGACCAATACCAACTTGGGGAGGAAAGGGTTTATTCATCCTACATCTCCTAGTCACAGTTCATCACTGAGGAAGCCAAGGTAGGAATTCAGGTCAGGAACCTGGAGGCAGGAGCTGAAGCACAGGGCATGGAGGAACACTCTATACTGGCTTGCTCCTTTGGTCTGTGCTCAGCCTCCTTTCTTATACAACACAGGACAACCTGCCCAGAGGTGGCACAGTGGGCTGGGCCCTCCCACATCACTCATCAAGATAATAGTCCTCAGACATGTCCATAGGCCAGCCCGATGGCGGCAATTCCCCAATTGAGGCTCCCTCAACCCAGGGGTGACAAGCTACCCAGCACAGTTGACCCCTTGTCAACTTGACACACAAAACACATCACTATTAAACCATAATCTTTCCATTTTTGTACCCAAGATATGCTAACATTAATATCACAACATAAGACAACCTTAAAATCCCCCACAGTCCTTAAAAAAAATCCAAACACTTAAAAGTTCACAATCTCATTTAAAAGTCTCTTAACTGGGCTCCTGTCAAATCCAAAACAAGTACTGCCTTATTTCAAAGGGAAGAATCGGGCACACCTAAGTGTGTGCACTCAGAACCTGAGTCCAGCAAAGTAGCTCAAAGCTGGACATCTGGGATTCATTCACGATCTCTGGACTCCAGAGGGTTTCAGCAGCTCCACTTCTCTGACTCTGCTGTCCACAGCACACACATCTAGAATCACAGGCCCAGGCCGGCTCCATTCCACACCTGCTGCTGCCCTTGGTGGTCGTCCCATGGCCCTGATATCTCCTAAAAAGTCTCCACTGTAACTAAGTCTGCACCTTCACCAACGAACTCTTCTAAACTCTTCTGGTGCAAATTCTCAGATTCTCTTCATGACTCCTGAAATCCTAGGGTCTTCACTGCAACTTAGGTTATGCTTTTACCAATGGCCTTTCCTGGCCTCTCGCAGTGCCAAGCCTCATCTGCTCTCTGTGACCTCTTCATGCTTTCAACACCAGAACCATGCAGGAAACTCTTAAACATTATCAAGTCCTGCTTCCAGCTTGAGATGGAGGCTCAGGCCCCTGTTAGACCACAACTTCTGCATGCTGACCCTGAGGAAATTCTTCCACAGAAGATTTCACCACAGTGATGCTGGTCTCTTGTTACTTATAGCTGATTTTTCAGCCCCAGCTAACCAGAACCCACAGGTCCTCAATTCAAAACATCACACAAACCACCCTGACATTCTCCACTTCCCTTTGAAACTTTACAAGCCAGGCCTCCATTCACTACAACTCTTCCAAGCTGCACAACAACAAACTCTAAGCACTCAGTAGTTCTTCTCTTTCAAAGTTCCAAACACTTCCACAATCCTCCCCAAAACACTGGGTCAGGTCTATAATAGTAATACCCCACAATCCTGGTACAAATTTCTGTTCTAGTTTGCCTTCAGTTGCTGTGACAAAACACTCTGACCAATACCTACTGGGAAGGAAAAGATTTATTCATCTTACATCTCCCAGGTCACAGTTCATCACTGAGAAAGTCCAAGGTAGGAACTCAGGGCAGAAACCTGGAGGCAGGAGCTGAAACACAGACCATGGAGGAACACTGCTTACTGGCTTTCTCCCCTGGCCCATGCTCAGCCTGCTTTCTTATACAATACACAACTGTGGGAAATCCAGCTTGAATTATGGGCTGGATTTCCAACTAGCACCACATGGCCAAGAGTCTGGCTCCGCCCCAAGGAGGAGCAAGCAGCATGGCCTAGGTGCACAATGCTGGGTGGAGCAAAGTGTGCAGTGGTGAGGAGTTGGGGAGCTCATGATTGGTCCTGGGAACTGACGTCATTTGGTTTATAAAACCAAGCTGTTGCAACGAGTAAATTGAATTCCATATTAACATCATCATGGAGCTCCCGGCCAATATTTTTATTAATTATTGTGTGCATACATAAAGTAGGCCTGAGTTTCATTCTGGTGGCCAGTGGGCTGGAAAAAGGTTCCCTTTGGGGACCACCAACCTGGGTAGCTGGTATTGTGAGTGAAATTCCTGCCCCGGCTCTGGGCAGGTGGGAAGTCACGGCCAAGAGTGGAACACTGTCTTGTGAGTCCAGGCTAAGAACCCAAGTTGGAGTTACCATTTAGGTTGGGCTGCAGGAAGTAGCCGGCTGGTCTCTGAGCCGAGGGGCCAGCTCCCAACAATGTCCACAAAGCATCCCCATCCCCCTTAGCAGGGCCGAGTGGTCCCTGCACGGCACAACAACCTGTCCAGGAGTGACACTGCCCACAGTGAGCTGGGCCCTCTCACCTCATTCAACAATCAAGAAAATTCCCCCAGAGATATGGCCACAGGGCAGTTCAATGGAGGAAAGTCCCCAACTGAGGCTCCCTCAACCCAGGCGTGTCAAGCTAACACTAAAGCTATTCACAAATAGTGGACAAAGAAAGGAAGGGTGAGGGGAAGGGGAAGCAGTGGAGGGTCATGGGGGTGGGAGGGGGTGGGGCAGAGGAAGGAGTAGAAATGGAAGGAAGGGAAAGAGTAGAAGGGGCCCGCATTGGTACTTTTCTCATTACTTTAATAAAATACCTGACAAACGTAGCTTAAGGAAGAAAGTTCATTTTGGCTGGTGGTTCAGCAGGGAAGTTGTGCAGTCAGCACTCAGAGAGAGATGAGTGCTGGTGCTCAGTTCCCTGCTCCCTTTGTATTCAGACCTGGACCCCGGCCCATGGGAGGGTGCTGCCCACATTTAGGGCAGGTCTTCCTGATTCAATGAATCCAGTATAGAAACTTCCTCAACGATATACTCAGAGGTTTGTTCCCATTGATTTATAATCCCATCAGGTTGACACTCAAGATTAGCCATCACAAGGCCTCACTAAATAAGAGGACAGAAAAGCAGACCCTGTGAGCAGACGATGTGCTTTCAGGAGGGGTGTGGGGGGGGGTGTCTTTTGGAACCACTGTACCACCATACTTCCCCAGGCCTCCTCAGCCCATCCAGCAGCCCCACCCAACGGGCACATCCACCAGCAGGAAGAGAAACAGAACTTCAGTCCTAGGGCCCCGGCCCAGTGCTGAGAGACTCGGGAGTTGTGGGGAAATGGAAGGGAGATTCAGGTCCTGTGCCTAGTTTAGTCTGACTAGCAATGACTTCCTGTTTAGAAACTGCAAAAGGTTCTAGGAAGGCTTCAGGTCTGACAGAGAATTGGAGTTCTGCTGATTTGTAAGTCTGTCCTGGGCATGAGAGATAGCATATGGAGAATTCAGAACATTTCAAATGAGATTTTAAAAAAAAAAAAAAAACCTCCTAGAAGTGATGGAGCAGACGTTCTGAAATCTAACAGCCATTTCCGTGTAAAAATTATATGACATTATGTGGATGATGGGTCTTCATAACTGAGCTATATTGCAGCTTCCTAGGAAAATACAACCTGCTGCCTAATTTGACTGAAGAAATTTTATTTCCCTGATCCAAAAGACTTTTGTGTTCACTTAATAGGCCCGGAACTCCCCACAGTCATCTTGAAGAGAGATGGGATGCCTCATACCTTTCCTGTCTCTATTTAATTTGTTGTTGTTTGGTTGGTGGGGGTAGGTGGAGAATGTTTGTTTGGTTGTTTGGTTGTTTGGTTGTTTGGTTGGTTGGTTGGTCATTTGTTTTTTTAAGACAGAGTCTCACTATGTAGCCCTGACTAGCTGGCATGGAACTCAATATGTAGACCAGGCTGACCTCAAACTCACAAAAATCCACCTGCTCTGTACCCCGCATGCTGGGATAACAGGCTTGTGCCACCATGCCCTGCATCTAATTGGGAGGGTCATTTCCTAACTGAAATTTCATCTAACAGAGGTGAAAAAAAAAAAATCCCACACACGGGAGGCAGAGGCAGTCTGATCTCTGTGAGTTCAAGGCCAGCCTTGTCTACATAGCCAGTTCCAGGCCAGCTGGGACTGTCTCCAAAACGCCAAAAAAAAAAAAAAAATAGATAAATAAATAGATAAATAAATAACTCACAAGGGCAGAAGATGAACTAGCCTCAGTTTTCAAGGAAACATTCTGACAATTTATGTCAAGAACCTTAGGAATAAACCTCTGGTATTACTTCTTAAAACTGTCACCAACACGTAGGTAAAAACACACTGATGGGGGGGGATCTCCCAAGACCACCCGAAGCACAGGTAGACACTGGATGCTTCAGCCAGGCTGATTTTTTTATTTAATTTATTCATCTTTGGCTCTCAATTGGATTTTGTGGCTGTCGGGGTGGAGTTGTCCTCCCAGCTAGTATACCTAGTGTGAGTCTTGAGATCGGGGATCTCCCAAGAGCACCTGAGGCACAGGGTACTTCAGCCAGGTGGATTGTTTGATTTGATTTATTCATCTTTGTCTCTCAATTGGCTTTTGCAGCTGTGGGGGCGGAGTTGTCCTCCAGCTGGTATAAAAGGTGGCTTTGTGCGAGTCTTGAGATCGGGGATCTCCCAAGACCACCTGAAGTACAGGTCAAGCCACACACACACACACACACACACACACACACACATACACACACACACCTACTGGGAATGCCAAAGGAAGGAGTGTCCAAGTGGCTTCTTTGGAGAACCTTGAGAACAGAAAGGGAAGAGTGAGCTGGACTTCCAATAGAAAGCCTAGAGCTTAAAGAAGTCAATAATCCATAAGCAAGGAGTAAAGGAGAAAAACAAATCAATCAAACAAACAACGAAAGCATCTGAAGGAGGCAAGCAAAGCAAGCCTTCAACACAGTGAAGAGGTATTTGGGATTCACATTGGAATACAGGCAAAGAGAAACCCATATGCCAGGGACATGAAGAAGAGACAACATGGCAAAGGTGCAGGATAATTCTACACCAAGCTCTACCAACCCTGTGGAAGGTTCCTACAGTGGGATCCCTCTGAGGATGGCCCAGGACACAGATATTAGAAGTACAACTGTGAACATACTTAAAGAAGTACAAGATTATAAAGAACAAATCAAAGAATTAAGAAAAGAGAATGAAAAACTCAAGAAGGACCTAGAGAGAGAGAATGACAAACTCCAGAAGGAAGTAGAAACACTGAAAAGATCCCATGTTGAAAAAGATAAGGAAACCAACCAGCAAAGCAAAGAGCTACAGGGAGAGATTGAGAAGCTCCAAAAGGAAGTGGAAATACTAAAGAAATCAGAAGAGGAAATGAAAAACAAAATCAAACACTCATCCAATCAAGATGAAAGGAATGGAAAAAGCCTCAGAAGCAGAATGAAGCAGAACAAAGAATATCAGACCTGGAAGATAACACAGAACAACTAAAAACCTCAAGTAAAAATTATGGAAAATTTAAAAATACACAAAAGTGGAACAACCAGGAACTGTGGGACACTATGAAAAGATCAAACCTCTGCATCATAGGAATAGAGAAAGGAGAAGAATCCCAAGAGAATGGTATTGATCAGATCTTCAACAGAATAATAGATGAAAACTTCCCCAAACTTAAAAAAGACAAACCAATACAAATACAAGCACATAAAACTCCAAAGAGACAAGATCAGAAAAGAAACTATCCATGCCATATCATAGTTAAAATGCTAGACACCCAAAACAAAGACAAAATTCTTAAAGCCACAAGAGAAAAACAAGTGACCTATAAGGGGAAAACTATCAGAATTACAACTGACTTCTCAGTGCAAACTATGAAAGCAAGAGGAACGTGGAGCAAAGCATTCCCAGTTAAAGGACTATAGATGCCAACCAAAGTTACTATACCCAGCAAAAATGTTGATTATAATTGAAGGAGAGAAAAAAATCTTCCATGACATAAACAAGATGAAAGAATACATGTCCGGAAAACGAACCCTTCAGGGAATACTTGAAGCAATTCAAAGGACAGAAGAAAGGAGCAACCAACCCCAGGAACCTAGAAAGAGAAATCAATAAAAGCATAACTGCAGAAGTAGAAACCTAAACCAAAGCTGCAAATGGATAACAAGGCAAAAGGAAGCAACACAAGCCTATCAGTCATAACCTTAAATATTAATGGACTAAATTCATCAATCAAAAGACATAGACTGGGAGATTAGATTAAGAAACAGAATCCAACAATATGCTGTCTACAAGAAACACATCTTACCTTCAAGGACAGACACCACCTTAAAGTGAAAGGATGGAGAAAAATATTCCAAGAAAATGGTATCAAAAAGAAAGCAGGTGTTGCTATTTTAATATCAGAAAAAAATAGACTTCAAAGTAAAAGAAATCAGAAGAGACAAGGAAGGCCATTACATTTTTTTTTTTTTGGTCTTTTCAAGACAGGGTTTCCCTGTAGCCCCAGCTGTCGCTGGAACTCACTCTGTAGACCCGGCTGGCCTTGAACTCACAAAGATCCCCTGCCTCTCCTCCCATAGCTAGTGTAGTAAAGGCGGAGCCACCACGCCCAGCGGAAAGGCCATTACATTTTTATCAAAGTAACAATTCACCAAGAAGATTTCACATTTATGAATATATATGCACCAAACTCTGGTGCACCAAACTTTATAAAGACAATTCTCCAGGACCACAAGGCATAGATTAACCCCAGTACACTCATAGTAGGGGATTTCAATAGCCCACTCAGCCCTTTGGACAGGTCAACAGGACAAAGAATAAACAGAGAGACATCTGAACTGAAACGATATGATACACCAAAATGGATCTCACAGATTATCTACCAATATTCCACTAATACCAGAGAATACACTTTCTACTCAGCACCCCATGGAACATTTCTCCAAAATTGACCACCATACTGCGACACAGAAGAAAACCCCCCAAATACAAAAAGATTGAAATGATTTCATGCATTCTATTCAGGACCACAGTGCAATAAGCTCAATATCAACATCAGGATAAGCCCTACTATCTACAAGAACACATGGAGACTAAACACACACTCTTGATAATGAATGGGTCAAGGAAGAAGAAAAGGAAGAAATAAAAAAAAAAAAAAAGATAATAAACACAACAAACCTATGGGATACCTTAAAAGCATCCTAAGAGGGAAGTTTATCCCTGGGTGCCTACATTAGAAAAAACAGAAAGAGCACAAGTGAATGATCTAACACTACAGCTTAAAAGCACTTGAGAAACAAAACAGATGAACCCTAAACGCAAAAGACAGGAGAAATAACAAAAAATCAGAGCAGAAATCAAAAGAAATAAGAAACAAGGAAAAACCAAAAAAAGTCAATTGAATCCAAAAGTTGGTTCTTTTGAAAGAATAAACAAGGGAGATAGCCAGTTCCTTAGCCCAGTTAACCCAAAAGAAAGAAGGAACCAACTCCAAATCAATACAATCCATGATGAAAAGGGAAATATCACAACAGACAAGGAAAAGATCCAGAAAATCATATGGGAATACTTCAAAAACCTATACTCTACCAAGTTTGAAAACCTAGAAGAAATGGATGAATATCTGAAATCCTGGGAATCACCAAAGCTCAACCAAGAAGAGATTGACAGCTTAAACAGACAATAATATATGAAGAAATTGAAGATGTAATAAGAAAACTCCCAACTAAAAAGAAGCCCAGGCCCAGACAGATTTCACAGCAGAATTCTATAAAACATTTCAAAAAGACTTACTACCATTATTACTGAAATTGTTTAGAAGGATACAAACAGAGGGAATTCTCCCAAATTCCTTCTATGAAGCCAGCATCACTCTATTACGAAAACCAGGAAAAGATACAACCAAAAAAGAGAACTATATATCCATCTCCCTAATGAACACAGATGCCAAAATTCTAAACAGGATACTGGCAAATCGCATACAGACCCACATCAAGAAGATCATCCATCATGACCAAGTTGGATTCATACCAGAGATGCAGGAATGGTTCAACATATGAAAATCAATAAATATCATCAAGCATATGAATGGACAGAGAGACAAAAACCACACCATCATCTCAATTGACGCAGAAAAAGCCTTTGACAAAATCCAGCATCCCTTCATGTTTAAAGTCCTAGAGGAATTGGACTGGAGAGATCATTCCTCAATGTAATCAAAGCCATATACAGGAAACCCACAGCCAATATCAACCTAAATGGGGAAACGACAGAAGCATTCCCTTTAAAGGTACAAACTCGGCAAGGCTGCCCCCCTGTCACCACTTCTTTTAAATATAGTGCTTGAAACACTTGCTAGGGCAACAAGGCAAGAAAAGGAAATTAAAGGAGTACTAAATTGAAAAGAGGAAGTCAAGCTATCCCTTTTTGCTGATGATATGATTGTTTACTTAAGGGATGCTAAAAATTCCACCAGAAAACTCCTAGAAATGATTAAGAGCTTCAGTAAAGGGGCAGGATACAAAATTAACCTAGAAAGATCAATAGCCTTTCTTTACACCAACAATAAGCAACTGAAGAAGGAATTCTTCCCACTCAAAATAGCCTCAAAAACAATAAAATACCTAGGAGCAAACCTAACCAAAGACATCAAAGATCTCTACAACAAAAATTTTAAAGCCTTGAAGAAAGAAATTAAAGAAGACATCAGAAGATGGAAAAACCTCCCATGCTCATGGATAGGGAAAATTAATGTAGTAAAAATGTCCATTCTACCCAAACTCTTGTATAGATTTAATGCAATCCTGGACAGTTATGGCAGAATGCATGATCTGGGATGGGGGGGGGGGGGGGGGAAAGGGAAATAAGCCTGAACTGAATTGGAAAAAATGTATGAAATGCACAAAGCATCAATAAAAACTAATTTAAAAAAAAAAGATTTAATGCAATCCCAATTAAAATCCCCAAGAGTTTCTTCATAGGCTTGGGGGAAAAAAAAGTCCTTAATTTCATTTGGAAAAACAAAATACCCCAAATAGCCAAAGCAACCCTGAATGAAAAGAGCAATACAGGGGGGATCTCTATACCAGACTTCAAACTATACTACAGGGCTATAGTCATAAAAACAGCTTGGTACTGGCACAAAAACAGACCTCTTGAGCAATGGAATCAGACAGCAGCTGCACAAAAATAAGGTCGACAATTGACAAATTGGACCTCATTAAACTCAAAAGCTTCTGTACATCAAAAGAAACAATCAAGGAAGTGAAGAGAAATCCCACAGAGTGGGAGGAAACCTTCGCCGCAGAAACATCTGACAAAGCATTGATTTCCAGAATATATAAACTACTCGAAAAACAAAGAAGAAAGAAAACAAATGACCCGCTCAAAAGATGGAGCAAAGAGCTGAAAAGAGACTTCACCAGTAAAGAATTAGAGATGGCTGAGAAACATCTTAAGAAGTGTTCAACATCATTAATCATTAAGGAAATGCAAATCAAAACCACTCTAAGATATTATCTTACTCCAATAAGACTGGCTAGGATTAAGAAAACAAATGATACCAAGTGGTGGAGAGGTTGTAGGGAAAGAGGAACACTCATCCACTGCTGGTGGGAATGTAAACTGGTACAGCCACTATGGAAAGCAGTGTGGAGAACCCTTGGAAGACTTGGAATGAACTTGCCACCTGACCCGGCCATACCTCTCCTGGGCATGTACCCACAAGACTCATCTTACCAAAGAGATACATGCACAGCCATGTTTACTGCAGCTCTCTTCACAATAGCAAGGAGCTGGAACCAACCCAAGTGCCCCTCAACTGATGAGTAGATAGAGAAAATGTGGTACATCTACACAATGGAGTTCTATGCAGTGGCAAAGAAAGAAGACATTGTAAGTTTTGCAGGTAAATGTCTGGAGCTAGAAGATATCATGCTGAGTGCAGTAACACAGTCCCAGAAAAACAAAGGATGAATGGTATCCCTCATCTGTGGATGCTAGCACCAATTACCTAATTATATGGCAATCTGAGTAATGTCAATGTGATCTGAAAATAACTGTGTTCTTATATTGTGATTCCCTTAAAATATAATAAATAAAAAAGAATTAAAAAATAAAATATTTATTAAAAAACAAACAAACAAAGACACACTGACAAGCATTCCAGCCCTAGTGAGAGTCTTAAAACAACCAGGTATGGGAAGCCACGGTCAGTTTTCATATTTGTGGACTACTATGTAATGGTGAAAAATATTGCTTACAAAATATTGGCTTCACAATGTTCAAAGGTATGTCTGATATAATACTGAACCAAAATCTGACAGCAGAGTTTTATGCAAAGTGTGAGCTCAACTAAGAAGAGCAAGAAAACAGGTCCAAAAATCCTGGGGTACTTCTCTGTGTAATATAAGATATAGACTGACTCTGTGTGGGACAATGTGTGGAAGTCAGAAGTCAACCTCAGCTGTCATTTGATGAATTGGCAGCTGAAGTTGACTTCTCTCCACCTTGTTTTTTTTGTGGCAGGGTCTCTTACTTGCTTAGAGCCCACCAAGTAGACTAGGCTTCCTGGCCAGTGACCCCCCACCCCACCCCGGGATCTGCCTATTTCTAACTCCCTAGCACCAGAGTTACAAACAGGTACCACCATGCCCAATAGTGTATGCTATTGGTAGTTATTGGACTCAGATCATGCTTTCCAGACAAACACTTTACCTAGTGAGCTATCTACACATTCCTCAAGTGACTTTTGCATGATCATCAAAGTACAAGGGCAGAAATGACCTGTCTTCTATGGAAACAAATGACCTTAGAGCTTCAGATGGGAATGCTAACCTGACTTTCTTGACACAGCGGCAAATGCAGGGTTTAACTGAGTTGTGTGGGAAACTGGAAGCCCAAGGAATTTAACAGAGTGCTTTGAGCACTCAATGCAGGGTGTGACATATGTGACTTGCACAAGTGGGTTACTCTGCGAGCAATCTGGAAATGTGGGGTGGCCTTCTTCAAGGTAAGATCCCATCCCTTAGAGGCCCCAGTTGTAGATATGCACAATATAACAGCATTCCCCAGGGATTCAAACTCACTCTCCACTTGGTTATCTTAGACTGCTGTAACAGAACATCATTCCCCAAGATGGCTCACATACAGCAGACACCCATACTGTACAGGCTAGAAGTCCAAGACCAAGACTTCAACAGACTTGGGGTATGGTGAAGATCTTTCTTGGTTCACACGAGTAGTTGAAGGGAAAAGAGGAATTAGCTCTCTGAGTTCCCACCCAAGAACACTCTGCCTTCAAGGTCTAATCACTACCACCCCCAAAGCCTCACTTCCTAATCCGTCGTATCAGATCACAAGCATTCAGTCTATGTCAGGAGGCCCATTATCTCATCACACCCCAAAGTCCCCACCTCCCAAACACTACCACATGGGTATCAAATTTCAACATGAGTTTTGACAAAGACAAAAAATAGCAATGACCAACAGGCCTTGCAGGTGCAGCTAAAGTAAGGGTGTTGAACCCGGCATGGTGGCACATGCCTTTAATCCCAGCACTCAAGAGACAGATGTGAGCATATTTCTGTGAGTTCAAAGCCAACTGGTCTACATAGTGAGTTCCAGGCCACCTGGGGCTACAGGGAGACCCTGTCTCAAAAAGACCAAAAAGGAAAAAATAAAAATAAAAAAGAATGTTGAGGGAGGAGTGTCAGCCTAGACTGTTCAGGGGCTTCTACAGGTGATCACAAGGGTTTCTACAAGACAGATAGATGGGGCTACAGAGTGCATAAATCCAGTTGCAGGGGATCCAGCACTCTCTTCTGACCTCTGTGGGCATTTCATGACATGGGTGCATACATACACACACACACACACACACACACACACACACACACACACATACACACACACACACACATATAGAGATAGATAGATGATAGATAGATAGATAGATAGATAGATAGATAGATAGATAGATTCAAGCAATATACTCAGACACATAAAAATAATAAAATATTTTTTAAAAAAAGAAGGTAAAGGAGTCTGATAGGAAGGTATGGAGAGACTGGAATGACATGGTCAGGAGCACAGGAGTGCCAGCAGTTCCTATAACGAGCTGGAAGAGGCAGAGTTCCTCTGCGTGACCCACCCAAGGAGAAGCTGAGATCCAGGTCTGAAGACCACCAACTTCACAGCACAAGCCTGTAGGAAGCATCCCCTCCATGTTAGGGGATGGTTCCTACCCGGAGTGGAGTGTCTGTGCTCCACACACACAGAGCCTCCCCAGACAGACAAGGGGCCACCCCAGGGAGTAGGTAGATCAGTTTGGGAGTTGGTGAGGGCACAAGAGAGCCACACTGATGAGACAGACCTCACAGTGTAAGCCGGCTGAGCTGGAGGGGTCTCTTCCACACAGGCTGCCGCTCTGGCTGCTCCACACTGCCGGGGTGGCCAGGATGAAGCTTATGGGGCCCTGAGAAGAGGCTGCACCAAAGGAAGGGGAGGCATGCCACAGCCAGCAAGGCCATGGTGAGAGCTCTGCAGCGTCCACAGCAGCTGCCCCAGGAGGAACCTGTCTGCCGGGGACAAAAGCCTCATAGTTACATCAGTGCACAAGTATCAGTGAGGTCTGCCTGGGCATATGCCCAAGGGCAAGATGCCAGGAAATTTTACAATGATCTGAATTTTTGTTTTCTAACCCTCTGGCCTTTAGCTCTAGTACCATCTATGTAATCATTCAGTCACTGAGAGGTTGTTTACTGGGTGCTCCATGGAAAACAGGAACACAGCTAAGCAAAAGAAACTGCCGACCTGGAATGGTTCTAGGTGTGGCAGGGAAGTTCAGATCACCTGTCCACATGGCCTTACTCCCACCTGAGCCCGAGGACAGACAGGATGGGGCTGGGAGACTTCGGCAGAATCTTCCAGTCTAAATGCAAGAGGCCTTCTATCAATAAGAACCTTTCCAGCCACAGCCTAAGTTCAGCCTCAGACTGTGGAAGCCAAGGGTTCACTTAGTTCTAGGTGCCCTGTGCTGCAGGATCCTCTTACCGTCGCCCCTAAGGAAGCTGCTTTTCTTATCCCAATAATTGGGCCAGGAAAGCCAAGGCCACCAGGGAACGGTCACTTGCCATAGCCCGGCCGGAGATAGCAAAGCCAGTCAAGTCGGAGGAACCTCTCAGGGCTAGTCTCCATCCTGTCACACAGGATGAAACTGGGGCCTCAAAAAGGAGCCGTCCAAAGTTAGTCAGCATTGAGCAGGACCTGCCCTTGATCCTGAGAACAAGAAGAAAAGCAAGATGCTGGAGAGATAGCCATAGTGATTGTCTTGAGGGTGGTCCCAGGGATTGTCCTCCTTGTGAGCCTCTAGACAGGTGCTGTCCTCAGGACACTGTTGAGATTTAAGAAAGAGAAGAAGCAGTTTCTTCTGAAGGCCTAGAAGAAAATGCCAATAGTAATGATGGTTCTTTGATCATCAAAGGTGACTAGCTTCCTCAGAAAATTAACGGTGTTTTTAAGAACACTGAAGCAAGGCTGGGAAAATGCCCAGCTTGTAAAGTCCCTGCTGTACAAGTGTGTGGACTTGAGTTCAGTCCCCCAGAATCCATTTATTTCTAAAGGCCTGGCATTATGGACCACACTTATAATCCTAGTGCTGGGAAGCAAGGACCGACAGATCTTGGGGCTCTCTAGATAGGCAGCCTAACCAGAGCAGGAAGTTCCCAGCCAAGCAAGAGACCCCATCTCAAAAAATGAGGTGTACAGATCCTGAGGAATGACACTCAAGGGCGACCTCCACTGGCACACACACACACACACACACACACACACAATTCACATAAAAGAGACACTGAAGAGTGGGGAGGTGGTTCAGTTGGCAAAGCGCCAGCTGTGCAAACATAAGGACCTGAGTTTGGGTCCCAGATCCCATCTAAAAGGCCCGACATGGCCAGCCGTGGATGTCTGTAACTCCAGCAATAGGACATGGGGAACAAGAGACACAGGAGGATCCCCAAGCTGCCCGGCCAGCTGGCCTAGCCAAATGGTTAGCTCCAGGTTCAGTGAGAGACCTATCCAAGAGAAATCAAGTGGACAGAGATCAAGGAAGATACTCAGCGTCAACTCCGGCCTCCACACGCAGCCTGATGTAGGTGCGCATGACCTCCTCCGGCACACATACACAGAAGCAGGGGCGGTCTGTTGGTGTGTGTGTGATATCCACCCTGCTGACAGAAAGGCCCGCAGGCCTAGGAGCAGCCTGCACCCTGCTGGAGGAACATTCTTGGCAAGATGCTCACTCTCATTCTCTGTGCATACCCCAGCATCTGAGAGCAGGGTCCGTGTCTACACTGGGCCATGTTCAAGGTTCGGTATTTCTAGGGCCAGTGGGCATGCTGCTCACAGCCAGAACACCTGCAAACTCAGTTCTAGAGGAACAAGCCACCAACCATTTCCAGTCCCCAAAGCTGAAGGCCTGCTGTCCTTGAGCTCTTTAGGGGACTTGGGGTGGGTCCATGGGGCCACACTGGCAGTGGGAATGAGGACCACGTCTCTGTACACACCTCACCCTGAAGTTCACGTCTGTACAGAGACAATCTGGAGACAGCTTGAGCACTAACTGATTTCTTCTTCATCTCTGAAACTCTGTGGATGTTGGGGAGCTCACACTGTACCCCAGCATCTAGATGTAAAATAATAATAATAATAATAATAATAATAATAATAATGTACCTGATACATGTGTGTTCCCACCCCTTACCCTGGAAACCACCCCCTACACACACACACACACACACACACACACACACACACACACACATACACACACCTCTCCCTGGACTCGCTAGGTTAGGCAGAGGCAGGAAGGACAGGGCAAGCCTTTCTAACAAGAAAATTCTGGAAACACTGAGCACACTTATGTTTGTGGCTGTGCCTGATAACAGCAGGCTCTAAGAATATGAGCCCTTTCCATCTGATCCCAGAAACCCACAGGCAGCAGCCAAAGGCAAGCAGCAGTGCGTGAAGAGGCTGGACACAGTGGGTGTGGACTGGAAATGGCTCACGATGCAGAAAGCCAGGGCTAACAGCAGGGGACCTCTGAGGAAGGCTGGCAGGGTGAGGAGGAAGACATCTTCCTTCCTCGACACCCCCTCCTCTTTTCCATTAGGAAGCCATGGTGGGAGGTGACCCCAAGACAGCAGAGTGCCTCAGGACTGAGCTTCTGTCTACAGGAAGCCTGTCGGAGAATTTATTTGGAGCTGAAGACACGCTGACAGCTCAGCCTTGCCCTTTCCAGCAGGCAGCCCAGAGCTCTCCTTTGATAACTTCCTGCAGGCTGTAAGTAACAGAGGCAGGCCACGGGGTGACAAGATGGTGGGTCTCAGGAGAAAAGGTCATTCACAGCCCAGACTACAGGCAGCGAACAGGAAAAGAGGCTCCTGCACACCAGGGGCCATCTGCACGCTGTGCCTACAGTGCTGAGCGTGGGGGCCCTGGGAGGGAGAAGCAGGAACTCCAGGCCAGGCCTGGTCCTGGGATTCTCCAGCCCCTGATGTGGTCTTCCACCCATGTGTCCCCTTGTAAAAGCATGGCAGGGGGAGCCACGTGGAAGGAAGATGCTTTCCTGTCAGGCCACGCCTTTGAATTCCTTCCTGATCATAAAATGATCACATTTTCTTGATCATCCAACTCCCCCCTATTTTTTGTTTGTTTGTTTGTTTGTTTATTTATTTATGTCTTTTTGAGAGGGTCTCCCTATAGCACCAGCTGGCTTGGAACTCACTATGTAGACCAGACTAGCCTTGAACCCAAAGATATCCATCTCCATCTGCCACTTGAGTGCTGAGATTAAAGGCGTGTGCCACCATGCCTGGCTTTAATGTCTCTTTTAAAAATGACTCACAGTCACCACTGTTTATTAAAGGCCCTATATACAGCAGGCCCTGAACAAACCGAGGGTACAAGGTCACAGCGAACTATCCGAACACACACACACACCACCACCACCACCACCACCACCACCACAAAAGCAGCCCTGTGAAAGAAATGTTACAACCACTCCTGGGCATGTACCCTCAAGACTCACCCCACCGCAGAGATACATGCATGGCCATGTTTATTTCAGCTCTCTTCATAATAGCAAGGAGCTGGAACCAGCCCAAATGCCCCTCAACTGATGAGTGGATAGAGAAAATGTGGTACATCTACACAATGGAGTTCTATGCAGCAGTAAAGAAAGACGACATCATGAGCTTTGCAGGAAAATGGCTGGAGCTAGAGGACATCATGCTGAGTGAAGTAACACAGTCCCAGAAAAACAAACGACGAATGGTAGCCCTCATCTGTGGATGCTAGTGCCAATTACCTAGTTGTAAGTATTTCTTGTGTATGGCCCCCTGAGCTTTTGTCCAAAGCAGTTGGGAGTGATACATATTGGAAACAACACCACCACCAACAACAACAGAAAGGACTGAATCAAAGAACTGACTGAAACAGTGAACTTCTGCTCAAAACAGTCAACTTCCTCATGGAGAATATTGAGAAAGACTGAGAAAGAGATGAAAAGCTTATTTGGCAGAATGCATGAGCTCTGGTGGGGTGGGTGAAATGGGGGGGGACATGGGTCTAGATTTGTTAAAAAAATAAAAATAAATTTATGTGAAAAAAATAATAAAAATAAATTAAAAAAAATATTTTTTTCATCAAAAAAAAAAAAAGAAATGTTACAGATGAGAAACCCCAATTTCAGAGAAACTGTGCAATTTTCCCAAGTCACAGAGCTAGCAATCTAGGCCAAAGCCTGAGCACCATGAGCCCCACATTTAGTGAGGTCGCTTTTCACATTCATCAGCTCCTGCTGAGCCCTGTGGACCCTAGAAAATGCGGCCTACTGTAACCCCCTGAACCTGACTAGAGTTTAGCGACCTGTCTCTGGCTGGTCACTTCCACATAGGAGTGACTCAGCATAGCCCGACATGAAAACGCCTACAACTGATGTGGTGGGTTACTATTGGCCCAAAGCTATCCCCCCACTCTACATATCTCCTCTCCCGCCTTCTTTTCTCCACCCCTCCCACCAAGCATATATAAGCAGCTGCCTGATGCAATAAAGTGAGTCCTCGCTTCAATGAGCTCCCGGTCTGGTGTGTTCTCTTGTGGACCATCAACTCTCATCATCCTGCTCAGCCCCATCCAGCAAGGAGGCCGGCTTGTTTGAGCCTCTTCTCCTCCATCCCTCTTCAGGTGACACCCCAAAAGCTCCTGTGATTTTTAACCCCTATTAAAGTGAGCAGAGCAACTCACCCCATGAAACAAATGTAAAAACTGAAGCTCAGAGCGATCCTTCCCAGTGAAGACCAAGCCACTCCAAACCTAAGGGTCCTGTATCCCAGTTCCTGCCACAAAGCTGGGCATGGCGGCGTCTGCTTGTAATCCACTGCTGTGCAGGTAGGGATGGTTGGTCCCCAGGGTTCACTTGCCATTCAGCCTCTCCTAATCTGCAACATGCCTCAGGTCCCAATGAGAAGCCCAGTCTCAAAAAACAAAATGTTACTTGACTGCTGGCCTCCATGTATAAGACCATACATGTGCAAAATTGCCTATACATGAAGACACACACATACATGCACACACATAGAAGACCAATCGTGTATAAGAAGCTGGGACTAGATAAAGCCTAGGGCAGAGGTGAGCAAATGGGGACACCAAAACTGGTCAGAGGAAAATGAGACAGAAAGGACGGGAGCCAGAAGGATGTGCTGCCGGCCTGGAGGGACCCACTCAGGTGTCAGGACAGCAGCACCTTCCTACACGCAGCTGGACATCGTCCTACCAGGCAGTGTGTATCTCCACTAGGAGGAGGATGAGGGGGGAGGGTCACAGTATAGAGTGTGCCACCTGATCCTCATACTCCAGAGAGGCAAGTGTCATCACCCCTGGGGTCTTTACTCAGAGAGAACTTCTGTGACTTCCTAAAGCCCCTGGGAGCCAGTCATAACTCAAGCTCTCAAATTCCCCTCCTAGATGACACTGTGTGTGTGTGTGTGTGTGGTGTGTGTGTGTGTGTGTGTGTGTGTGTGTGTGTTTGCACATATGCTTACATGTGAATGTATACTGGAGTGTTGCCTATGTGTGCATGCATGTGTACACAGGTATCTGTACCTCTGCCCCAACCCATGGGGGAAGAAGGGAAGACTGGAGCCCACCCAGTACAGCCCTCCTTACAGGAGCCAGGCAACCACATTCCCACTGTCTGGTAACAGAATGATCCCCGGTGCTAGCTTTCTCACAGGTTTTGGTACTAAGTAATATTTCCAACAACTATAAGACAGAAGTCTTATAAATTAATTTGTAGGAGAGGCGGTGATAGAGAGCATCAGGCGCTGCAGACATTAAACTCAATACCCAAATAATCTAATATGCCCAATTCCGTTTTCCTTTCCTACCCTTGATGTTTGCAAGAAAATCATTGGCACTTGAGTTTGCACATATATCTCAATGTAAAATGGTAGAACAGCAATAAATAAATGCATTATCCAGATAAATGGTTGCCGGTCAGAGTGAACCTTCGAAGAGGAATGGTTTCTCTACCTCTATTGATTTACAAGCAGCAAAGTCACTTCTCCCTTGACTCTCGGTTGTTGTCAGCTCTCAGAATTCTAGAAAAGGGAAGAGGGAGCAGGGGAATGGGGATGGTAGAAAGAGGACGAATGGGGGTTGCCAGGCCCAGGAAGAAAGGGTATCACTCAGCCACAGTAATGCTGAGGCTGCCCTGGCTTCAGCCTGATCTCTGATCTCTCATCTCTGCTTCCACACTTGAAAAGCCAACCCTGACAGCACACACTTACAGGCCCCAGCCTGAGCCTGCACTATAAACATCTTAACCCATAGCCCCTCTCTACCACACCCTTTCCAGTCCCCAAGACAGCATGCCCCCATGGGAACTGCTGGTGCAGCCCACTAAGGATTCTGCCTCTCCTTGTTCTCCCCTAATCAAGTCTACTCAGAGCTGCCAAAAATAAGGAGTGTTCAGGAACTTCGGGCTGAACTCCTAGAGGCTTTTCTTCCTCTACTCTTCCCTGGACTTCAGAGGCTTCCTCAAGATTCCCCCTCAGATTCTCTGTCCTTTGTTTTTCTCACATATGCACATATAACCACCCATAAATATGTTGTAAGTTCTTTAAAAAGGAGCCCTTGGAGCTGGAGAGATGGCTCAGTGAGTAAGAGCATTGACTGCTCTTGCAGAGGACCAGGGTTTGATTTCCAACATCCACATGCTGGCTAACTCCAGTTCCAGGGGACTCTGATGCCTTCTTCTGACTCTACCTGCATTGCACAACACAGGTGCACTTACACACATGCATGCAATACACTCACACACAAAAAAACTAATTTTTTAAAGTAGAGTTCTAATTCACCTTTTAACCTCCTAGCACCAATTACAGAGCCTAGGATGCTGGGATGCTGGAAGATGATTAGATAGATCCATGGATGGTTGGGTGGGTGAATGGTGGATGGAATGAAATGGGTGATGGTGAATGGTGAATGATAGATGAACTGATGGGATGAATGGATGGATGCATGAATAGATGGGGAATGAGTGGGTCAGCAGGTGAGCAAATAAGTGGATGGATGGATGAACTGATGGGATGGATGGACGGATGCATGGATAGATGGGGAATGAGTGGGTCAGCGGGTGAGCGAATAAGTGGATGGATGGATGAACTGATGGGATGGATGGATGGATGGATGCATGGATAGATGGGGAATGAGTGGGTCAGCGGGTGAGTGAACAAATGGATGGATGGATGGATGGATGGATGGATGAATAAGTAACTTCATGAATAGAGGAATGAATGATTGAATGGATCATTAGATAGGTATATAAATGGATGGATACATGCAGAAGACATGAATAATGGATAAGTAACTGGATGGTTGAGTGAAGAGACAGAAGGTAGTTAGATGAGTGGGTAGTGGGTGAAGGATGAGGTAGACAGCAGCAGGAACTTGGATGACTCAGCTAGTGGAAAAGAGAGGGAGGAGGGATCAATATGGAAGAACGAAGCCCCATCCTAGACTTTCAGCATCAAATTCCCCAGAACTCTGAGAACTCCATCTGCAATCTAAGCAGTGGGACAGATTTTCACATGCATGAGAACTAGGGAGATACATCAACCAGTAAAGAGTTAGGGAGATTCATCAACCAGTAAAGAGTTAGGAAGATTCATTAACCAGTAAAGAGTTAGGGAGATACATCAACCAGTAAAGTGCCTGCCCCGTAAGCATAAGTGCTTGAGCCCACCCTCCAGAGTCCACATTTAAAAGCCAGGCATGGCAGTGTGCACTTGTAATCCCAGTGCTGGGTAGGCAGAGGCAGGCAGATCCCTGGTACTCCCTGGCCAGCCAGCCCAGCTACATCAACAAGTTCCAGGTAAAAAATGAGAGACTTGTCTCAGAAGAAACAAAAAAAGATTTTTTTAAGGCAGATGGCACCTAAGGACAACAGCAGAGGGTGAGCCTGGCCTCCATGTCTATTCACACACATGAACATATACATATACATGCATATACACATATTTTTATAAACTACATCATGAAGCACTGGGGAAACTCACACGCCACATTGTCCTGCTATGTCCAAGTCCCATGACAAGCCATGCTCACCAGGGCCAGGGCCCACCTGCCTTCAGGGCCCACCTGCTTTCAGGCCCACCTGCCTTCAGGGTCCACCTGCCTTCAGGGCCACCTGCCTTCAGGGCCCACCTGCCTTCAGGGCCACCTGCCTTCAGGGCCCACCTGCCTTCAGGGCCACCTGCCTTCAGGCCCACCTGCCTTCAGGCCCACCTGCCTTCAGGCCCACCTGCCTTCAGGGCCCACCTGCCTTCAGGCCCACCTGCCTTCAGGGCCACCTGCCTTCAGGCCCACCTGCCTTCAGGGCCCACCTGCCTTCAGGGTCCACCTGCCTTCAGGGCTCACCTGCCTTCAGGGCCATCTGTCTTCAGGGTCCACCTGCCTTCAGGGCCACCTGCCTTCAGGCCCACCTGCCTTCAGGGACCACCTGCCTTCAGGGCCCACCTGCCTTCAGGGCCCACCTACCTTCAGGCCCACCTGCCTTCAGGGTCCACCTGCCTTCAGGTCCACCTGCCTTCAGGGTCCACCTGCCTTCAGGCCCACCTGCCTTCAGGGACCACCTGTCTTCAGGCCCACCTGCCTTCAGGCGCACCTGCCTTCAGGCCCACCTGCCTTCAGGGGCCACCTGCCTTCAGAGCCACCTGCCTTCGGGCCCAACTGCCTTCGGGGCCACCTGCCTTCAGGCGCACCTGCCTTCAGGCCCACCTGCCTTCAGGGGCCACCTGCCTTCAGAGCCACCTGCCTTCGGGCCCAACTGCCTTCGGGGCCACCTGCCTTCGGGGCCACATGCCTTCGGGGCCACATGCCTTCAGGGCCACCTACCTTCAGGGCCACATGCCTTCAGGGCCACATGCCTTCAGGGCCATCTGTCTTCAGGGCCACCTGCCTTCAGGGCCCACCTGCCTTCAGGGCCACCTGCCTTCAGGGCCCACCTGCCTTCAGGGCCCACCTGCCTTCAGGGCCCACCTGCCTGGCTCAGCCACTGCCCTAGCTTCCTTGCAACCTAGTATTGCACAGAGCAGCTCATCGCTGGCACTTCAGTTGTCCTCTAGTGCATATACTGTCCTCCTGTGCCTTTCATGACTTGGGTGGCTGATAGCATACTCTGTTTCAATCACAGAGCACTGAAACCATAGTATAAAAAATACATTTGGGGGCTGGAGGGATAGCCTAGCAGAAAAGAGCACCGACTGCTCTTGTAGAGGACCTGGGTTCGATCCCCAGCACCCACTTGGTGGCTAAGAACCGTCTGAAACTCCAATTCCAGGAGAACTCCAGTTCCAGGAGAATTCGAGACCCTCTTCTGACCTCCGCAGCATTGCACGACATGGGTGCACAGACATGCATACAGACAGTACATTCATACACATACAAAAATAAATAAAATTTAGCTGGGTGTGGTGGCACACGCCTTTGATCCTAGCACTTGGGAGGCAGAGGCAGGTGGATCTTTGTGAGTTCAAGGCCAGCCTGGTCTACAGAGTGAGCTCCAGGCCAGCTGGGGCTACAGGGAGACCCTGTCTCAAAAAGACCAAAAATAAAATTAATTAATTAATTAATTAATTAAAATAAAATACATTTGAATCAAATGAGGCTCTTCCTTCAAGTAGATCCACAAAATCCCACTCTGTGCTCATCTAACTGCAATTTCTAGGTAGACCCATATTGCCATTTCATCCACAGCAGCATGAGTAAAAACATCAAGTATTTTATAGAGCTCATAGGGATTTAAGAGTGCGTGGGCTTGAGTCCTGGTATCTGCCCAGTGAACAGAGCACCACAGAGACACACCTTATTTTAACAAGCTGTGCAGACTCCAGCAACTGCCTGGCTCTTTCCAAATTTCCCTCTCTTTGAGTGCTTCTTTTACCTGAGAATAGATGACCAACACCAGGATGCAGCAAGAAAGACTGGGCAAAGTGTTTAAAAATCACAAACAAGGTCAGGAATTTACTACAGTGCCGACCACAGACACCAGTACTCACCTGATACCTAGTCCTCTAAGCTGTGCCCAAAGTGAGTCTGAGATTCAGATGTAGAGTGGGGACCACACACTGCTCCTTTCTGGCTTTACAAGGGCAAAGATGCTGACTGGCCTCCCCAGGTCAAAGATTCTTCATTATAAAGGAGCACTTTGGTAACAACTCCAGAGGGCAATTGTGAAAAGATAAGCGAAAAATCACAGTGACAAGTATATGTTGATGTGAATGTGATGGACACTCGTGTTGGTCACTGTTGACATTGCTGTGACGAAATTCCAATACAAAAGCCACTTGGAAGGAGGGAAAGAAGGAGGAAGGGAGGGAGGAAGGGAGGGAGGAAGGGAGGGAGGGAGGGAGGGAGGGAGGGAGGTCACAGCTCAAGGGTGCAGTCTATCTTGGCTGGCAAGGCATGACAGCAGAAGTATAAGGCAGCTGGTCATATTGTATCCATAGTCAGAAATCATAGAAGGATGAATGCTGGTACTCAGCTCACTTTTACCTTTCGATCCAGCCTGGGATTCCAGCCCATGGAATGCTACCGCCCACCTTTATGGTAGTCTTCCCAACTCAGGCAACCCAGTCTATGAAGTCCTGTATAGACATGCCCAGAGGTTTGTTTTCACAGCAATTCTAAATGCCATCAAAGTGACAATCAAGATTAAGCATCACAACCACCTCCCACAAGTGCCCTTCTACTTACAGTAGATGATGCCTCAAGAGAATGAGTCTAATGTACCTAACCTCTGACCCTGTATCCTACCAGTACAGCCCGCTGTGGAGTACTGTCATTTCCACTGTGGGGGATGAAGCTGACTAGGATGGTTGCAGACACTGCACTGCCCAGCATCATGAATAAGGATTACACCCTAGTGCTATCTGGAAAAATATCAAAATTCAACATTCGATTTGTGGTTTCTACTGATTATGTATTACTTTTCCGCCATTGTAGATTCAAACCACCATACACTGAGGATGCCTGTAGTGACATGGAGGTGGAAACCCTGCTTCTTGAAGGAGAGGCTTGTTGTCCCATCCCAGGAGCAGCCTTACTGCCTCAGCACATTAAAGCTGAGAGTCTTAGAGTAGGGATTGCACAGTGAAGCCCTGGGAGCAGGTTCCAAAACTGTTCTCAAACAGAAGCTCAAGGACAATTTATTAGCGTTTAGAAGGAAAACCCTAGCCAGGTGTGGTGGCGCATGCCTTTAATCCCAGCACTTGGGAGGCAGAGGCAGGCGGATCTCTTGAGTTCAAGGTCAGCCTGGTCTACAGAGCGAGTTCCAGGCCAGCTGGGGCTACAGGGAGACCCTGTCTCAAACACACACACACATACACACACACACACACACACACACACACACACACACACACAAAGAAGGAAAACTCAAGAGCAAGAAAGAGGCAAGCAGAAGACAGGGAACAAAAACCCTTTTGTTTGAGATAAGGAGGCGGAGGGGTAGAGGGTCAGCCACCTGGGACAGGTAGCCACATGGTGGGAGGAAGCTTTAGGAAAAGAGCAAGGATGTCCAAAGCATGACTTAGGGAGTTTAAAACCATACCTGGGCTCTGACCATCATTCAAAAGAAAAAGACAGAAAATAAATAAAATAAAATAAAATAAAATAAAATAAAATAAAATCACCTTTCTGATGCAAAGTGGGAAGTCCCAGCCAAACCCCATGGTGACCTGTAGTTACTGTACCAGGTCTAGGAATTCTAGGAAGGAAAAGCACACGGTCTTAAAGTAAACCATCTGCCTAGGGTTGCTCACCTGGCCCACTGGATAAGGAAGAAGACAAGGGCATGTCTCTACCTAGAGGTAGATTCTGTTCTTGATATTGAATGCCCTCATCTGGGGTAGATGAGGGCATTCAATATGAGTAGAAATTTGAAATAAGAGTAGAAATCTGTTTATGACTCCCCAGGAAAAGCCACACAAGAGAAGAGAAGGCCCAGGAACACAGGTAGCACCTGTCACCTCAATGTTGCCATGCTCCAGTGCTCCGGCAGTGAGGCAGCTGCCCTCCCACGTGTGGCTTCTACTCACGTCCTCAGCAGCACACAGGAATGTGCCACCAAGTCACCTGCCAGGGTTCCTCTTTTCTCTGCATTACCAAGTCGTCCCTTGTTCTGGCCAGTTGGCCTCTGCCCCTCACTGTGCCAGCCCTGCTTCTGTGGCAGGACCACTGTGCCTTCCCCAAGTCATAAGGACCGGTGCTGTGTTGGAGCTGGCTCTGACAGAACCCAATTGTCCATGTTTTTGAACTTCTGCCAGCTCATCAGTAAACTCTTGGTAGCCTAAAGCTGACTGTGGGGCAGAATTTTCACCAGGAGTGGGGTAACAGTGCACATCAAGGCTTTCTTCTTTTCCTCTGCAGAGCCGGCTATTGCACACAGGCACCTGAGGGTCCCTACTATGAGCTTCCAGAACTTGCCAGTCTGTTTCTGTGCTTCAAGGCAATTCAGAGTCTGCAGGTCCACTCACATCTCCCTGGGATGTCTTCTGCAGTCACCCCAAGTATATTGGGTTCCACATGACAGATAGGAAGTATCTGAGAGTCTGACACAGGGACAGGGCTAACACATGGGCTGTGAACCATTGGACAAGTGACAGCTCTGAGAAAACAGCATTTCCTGGTTATGTGACATAATGACTTGCTGACTCATATTCTGTTGCCAGAGATGTACTTGTGGGCCATGTAGGGGGTGGGGTGGGGGTGAGCCTGCGCATGCATAGGCTAGTGGTCAACCTCAGCTGTCATTCCTCAGAAGCAATGAACCCCATTTTGAGACAAGATCTCTCTTTGGCTGGGGGACCACTGATTTGGCAAGGCTGATTGGCCAGCCACAGAGATCCTCCTGGATCCACCACCCGAGCACTGGATTACAAGCACCATGCATGGCTTTTTACATGGACAAGGGATCAGATTCACATCCTCTTACCTGTGTGGCAAGTACTTTAATAACTAAGCTATCTCCGAGCCCTTGGCAAAATGGTTCGGAAAGACATCTCCCTCTGCCTCCTCCATTCAGACTCACTGGGCTACAAGTGGGTTATGGAATATGCGTAAGATCATTAGTGACAGAAAGAGTTACTTCCGGTGTCATGCTGCCTGCGAAACAGTGATGAGTCAGCTATGTACTGAGGGGCTCCTACAATAAAGACACTGTTACCCAAAAGCCTAAAAGCTGGGCTCTGAGAAGGCCAGATTACTAAGTGCTGGCTAACAGGTCTTGGCATGAAGGCTCCCTGCCCCTTGTGGGTCCTGTGCTTTCTCATTAAGGATTTTCTTGCAAGTGAAAGCTGGACACACAGGCCTGGTCAGGGTCAATAGATTGTAGATTCAAATCGCTGCTGCGTAGACTCTGATTTGGTAATGAACATACAGTGCAGGCCCACACTGGTTGTGTTTCCTAGTGACCATCTTTGGAATTCCAGACATTACTAATGTGCTCTCACAGTGACTTTCCTTTGCATGATATGGGTTTTGTTTTTAGTTTATTTTGTTTGGTTGGTTGTTGTTTGGTTTTGACTTTTTGAGTTAGGGTCTCCCTTTAGCGCCAGCTGGCCTGGAACTCACTATGTAGACCAGGCTGGTCTCAATCTCACAGAGATCCACTTGCCTCTGCCTCCTGAGTGCTGGGATTAAAGGAGTGCACCACCACGCCCAGCTCACCTTTGCATGATTCGAGTGTCATTCCACTTTGAGCATTCTCACTCTGCAAAAGTGATACTCCAGGAACAGTAGGGCAAAGTGACTTGTCTAAGATCGCAAGCAGAAGAGCTAGCGTTCGAGCACAGGAGAGGATTATCCCGAACTCAGGACCCTGACACAGGCACACTTGGCATCTCCAAGCAGCCTGCAATGCTGTGACCCGAGGTGATCTCACACATGGATCCTGTACAACAAAGATTAGGCTCAAGACTAAACCCTCAGAAATATTCCATGTCCTCAGCCATGAGGCTGCCGAGGCAGCATTCCGGCACTTTGATGGATAAAACCCATTTCCAATTTTCCTGTAAGAAAATGTCTGTTGTGAAAAGATAAGAGAATTCTGGCACATGCAACAGTGACTTCTGATCTAGGTCCTGAAAGACTGGCATATTGATTCTTAGCCTTGGTACATGTGGCCCTAATCAGCGGCCTGGATAAAACTGGCCAGAACTCCAGCTTAGACTTGAAACAGAGCCAGGACCAGTATCTGCTAAAGGAGATGGGCACCCAGACCCACATGACTTGCTGTGAGCAATTGCAGAGCCCTACGGACACCCACACTTGGGAGCCAGCAGGTCTGCAGCCCTCTCAGCAGTGAGAGAGGGCACCTGGCAACCCCTGAGTCACCTTGGAGTCCAAGTGTGACACTCTGTGTCCTATATCTTGGAGCCTGCAGGCCCATGCCTGCTCTGAGTCTGCTTCTAGGCATGGGGTAGGGGCAGTCTGATTCCAGTGGTGATGAGCTACCAGCTACAAAGGAACCATTCTGTCAGTGAGCATGAGATGGACATCAGTGTCAACTTGACAAAATCTAGGCTCATCTAGGAGACAAGCCTCTAGCCACACTTGTGGGGAAGTTTCTAGGTTAACTGAGGCAGGAAAGCCCACAGTAACTGTGGGCAGGGCCATTGTGTGGGCTGGGGTCCTGGCTGAATAAGGAGAGAGTGAGCTGAGCACTGGCACTCGTGTCCCTCTGCTTCCTGGCTGCAGATGTGATGTGACCAGCTCCCTCTTACACCTCCTTCAAGATCTTCCCGCCATGATGGACCAGACTTCCCTCTTCTGTTTATTCATTGATAATTTCATTTATTGAATTGTTGTGAACATCTCAGTCAATCTTGGTCACCTTTATGGCCCTTTCCCCCTCGACATCCCCCTCCAGGTGCCCCCACTGGAATTCACACATGCTGTCATTTGTGGTGAGGCCTATTGGGTCAAGTTCGTGTCCCCAGAGGTCTAGTCAGCCTACCCAGAGGCCCTCGCTTTAAGCTTAGCCCTTCTTCGTGCAACAGTAATCAGCTGTCACTATTTCTTCAGCTAAGACTGGGGTCTGCTGCCCATCCTCCCAGTTCCATGCTGGGTTTTGTCTGCTTGAGCTTACACGGGTCTTGTGCATGCTGACACCATTGCTATACCTTCATATGAGTGGGGTCCCCAGAGCTTTAGGATTCTATTTCCATTTGGTCATGCACCTCCTCCCTGGCTCTTACACTCTTTCTGCCCCCCCCCTTCTGCAATGGTCCGTGAGCCCTGGGTAAGTGAAGTTTAATATAGGAGTCCTGTCCAAGGACCCACACTTTGCAGACTCCTAATCTCCACCCTTTGGCCATCTGTGACCTTTTGTGTTCTTGGCCCTCTGTTGCATGAGGATCTTCATTAATGAGAGTTGAGAGATCCATTAGCGTCAGCTTGTTCTATGTCGCATGAGCCTTAGGTGTACTTGCATGGTAGATGTGTCACTGAGACTTGGACAATTCACAGACAATGTCTGTGTGTGACCACTTGTGGAACTCTGTAATAGTCTCCATCTGGTGCAAAAGAAGCTTCTTGGATGAGTGGTGACTGGGATACTTGACTGTAAATATAAGGATGCATATTTTGTACTTAGTAAGAAATTACATTAGCCTTGAGGATTTCTCTAAGATCTATGGCCTCACCACCCATGTGTATTTGGCTATGTTTACAGTACCACACATGAGTTTCCTACTATTAAAGGGGCTTTAAATCCAGTTACGTAGCTGTTTATTGCCTCCAAGATAAAAGTACCACTACTGCACCAATGTTGTATGTGGTGCTGGTCATTGATATGGTTATTTGGTCTTAAAGCTGGTGTTGGACCATCAATTGATGTTCTCTCTTAGCAGCTTGTATAGTGTTCTTCAAAGCCATGACAGCTAGCTTTCAGGGGACATGGCTTCCAGGTCAGTGCCAGCTCCAGTGCTCCAAATCCAGTCTCCAAAGTATGTCCTGCCTTCAGCAATAGGGTCTTAACTCCAAGTTCTGGGAGGCAATTAAGGGCTATGGCAATAGCTCATATAATTGTGGGAGTCTCTAGGACTGTCCAGGCCAACGGCTAGAAAGTTTCTCTTGGCTGGCACTGTTTCTCATTATGTAGCCCTCAGCTATGCATGTGGACTCAAGTAGAGACATTGTATGTGGAATTTGTCATTAGGTTGTTAGACTAATGTGATTCCTTCTGGTTTTTTACACTAGCCAGGCATTATTAATCTCTCCCTGTCTACCCCTCCCTCCATGCCTTCTCCATTTAAAGTGTCCCCATTTCCCCATTTCTCCCTTGATAATACCAGTCTCCTATGGTCCCACCTCTCTTGGGCTCCTTCTTTCCCTTTATCCCTTGTATAATCCTTTCTGACTCCTCCCATTAAAACACCCCCCTTGTATCCATTTCTCCCTTAGTAACACCAGTCTCTCCCTTAAGTTTTTTTTTTTTTTTCAGGGCATTTTATTTCCACCGCAACAGGAACAGTAACTAATGCAGAACATGATGGAACTGGGTGGTCAATCAGCAGTGCTCCATAACTTCATGGGGAACTTATCTTGGCTCCCCAAGCTCAGGCATTGTGGCAATGTGTTAGGTCACCCTTATTTGCCACAGGGTAGACCCTAGAAGGTCCCCCAAGGAGGCAGTCCCCCACACCACCTGGATGGAGATGTTCATGCTCAGTAGACATGGTAGAAGAAAGAACAGGCCAGCTATGGTCACGCACATGCACCTAGGGACGGGCTCTGCCAGGCCACTCCACCAGTGAAGCCCCAGTTTCATTTCTGTTACTGTGATAAAATACTCTAACCAAAAGCAGCATAGTGGGGCTGGAGAGGTGGCTCAGCAGTTAAGAGCACTGGCTGCTCTTGCAGAGGACCCGGGTTCAGTTCCCAGAGCCTACATGGCAGCTAACAACTGTCCCTAACTCCAGCCCATCTCCTGTGGGTATTATATGCCTATTGTACACTTTCATATGTGCAGGTGGAGCATCATATGTAAAAATTTTTCTAAAACTAATTTTTTTTATTTATTTGAATTTTTTAAACAATAGGTAATAAGTAATGAATACAAGCATCCTTCATGTAAAACCAATTATTTGCAAGCAGCTATGCCCAAACCCACACAGGCCAAGGCTCCCGCCATCCAGCTGGAGAAGCTTGTATGTACAATCATGTTGATCAAATAAGTGTTAAAAGTAATTTTTAAAAGCAACGTGGAGAGGGAAACTGTTTGTTTGACAATTCCAGGTCACAGTCCATTACTGCAGCAAAGTCAAAGCAGGAACTTAAACCATGGTGTTCACAGTCAAGAACAGAGAATAAATGCGTCCTCGCCTGCTCGCTGCAGCTTCTGCTCAGCTACCTCCCCTCACTCATACGGTTCAGGGTCCAGCCAGCTGAATGGAGCTGCCCGCAGTCAGGCTGGGTCCCCTCTCCTTCCTTAATTGGCAGTCAAGACAATCCCCACAGACAGGCTCACAGGGCAACCTGATTTAGACTCTCTTCCCAAGTGAGTCTATGTTGTGTCAAGTCAACAACAAGATCCATTGGCCCAGCTCAGCACCCAAGTCCTGCCAAGTGTATCCCCTAACTTCTGGGAAGCCTGCATGTATTTGTACCCCTGGTCTTTGTGTCTTGCTCCCCACTTCAGTCTGGGAACCATGAAGGTCCCTTGGGTGGCCGGTGCCCCATGGTCAGTGGGCTAGAGATTGGTTCTTCTGGACAGTTGGACAATTACAGGAAAACATCTGGACTGGCTATATCTGGGATTCACAGTGTGACTCCACTTGGCCCCCTGACACATCTAGTCCCAGCATTTCAGGCTTTATTACTTCAAAGGGCAGTAGCCTGAGTCTCTGACAAGTAGCCTTTCTCGGGACCCTCTCCCCTCTCCTACATCCAGGCCTATCCTCCAACATCCAGGCCTCTCCTCCTACGTCCAGGCCTGTCCTCTAAGCCTTCGCCCCAGCCTGCAATGCTTACTTCCTGTTGCAGTGCACGGGAGCCTAAAATTTTTTCCTCTCCCTTATCTTCTATGTTTGATGGCAGCCTGGCTAGGGCTGACCCTACAGACTTCAGGGACCATCTGTTCTTATGCATCCCACCTGAGACCTTCCAAAGGAAGCCTCCCCAGGGACCAGAGCTCAGGAGGGTAGAGGAGGGTCATGGTGGAGTGCAGTCCCATTCTGTGAGGGTGACCTATGCAGGCGGGAGAAACTGGGGCTTCATGTGAGCTCAGATTACTGTGCCCAACACACCACCTCCCTGGACATGCATGTTCTCCTGAGATGGGCAGAAAGTAGGGTCATCGTGGGACTAGCACCACTGTAAGCACAGTACTCCTCCACAACGGAGATTCCTGGGCAGAGGCAGTCTCTGTGGAGACCAGCTGCAAAGCCATGGGCAGGCTGGCTTGCCAGGGAGACTATGTTTTGCCAGACGCCAGTAATTCACGAAACCTCTTAGAAAATTAGCTCTCTGTCTATACAGAGGTGGAGCGGGTGGGAGCTGCTCAGACCCTCTGTAGTCCCAGGTTGGCCCAGCCCCATTTGCAATAACAGTGAAAGCCCCAAGGTCCAGCTCAAACAGAGGGTCCTCCAGGAGACCCCCAGGACCAACACAACCCTACTTTATAATCCTTGGAAGTCCTTCCTTGAGAAAATGCAAAATTCATGTACCCTTGGGGAGCCCTTAGCAGTATGGGGCTGCACTTCAGCCCATCTGTGGGAGGGCCCAATAATCCAGCCAGCAGCTATGGCCCACCCTGGGCATGACGATGACGAATAGAAGAGCAAAGTGGATTTGAGATATGATTTCTGATTAACAGGATTACAGGGGTCATGAGCTTCACTTCCTGGTAGAAACTGCAATAAGTTAATCGCACACTCATATGGGAGAGATTACACCCCTGAATCTGTGCACCCGGCCCCGCAGCAAGTCGGCAGGGATTCAATGACACTGCAGAGTGGCTGTAAACATCACCAGCTCCCTCTCTCATCACAACTACACTGGATAAGATGCTGCTTTCTGAGGCCTCTTATCCGCAGAGGACGCTCTGAGAGCTAGGGTGTCAATCGATACTCTTTGTGCAGTGAGAATGCTTTCAAGGTCTCTGTCAACAAGAGTCCAGCAGAATGCACCCAGTGCCTGGAGATGACGCTATCCACGCAGGCAGCCTGAGGCCTCCAGCCTTGTCTGAGCTTGTTCCCCAGTCCCTATGGGATCCATTAGTTCTGTTGACCTTGTATTTAAAAAGCTATGTGAGGGCTGGGAAGATGGCTCAGCAGTTAAAACACTTGCTCTGTAAGCACAAGAACTGGAGTTTGGCTCCCCAGAACCCACATAAATACTGGCTTGTCAATAGTTCCAGTCTCAGAATGTAGAGACAGGTGATCCCCAGACCAACCTGACCAACCAAACTAGCCATATTGGCAAGCTCGAAGTTTGACTGAGAAACCCTGCC
Source organism: Rhizomys pruinosus (assembly GCA_009823505.1). Taxonomy (NCBI): domain Eukaryota; kingdom Metazoa; phylum Chordata; class Mammalia; order Rodentia; family Spalacidae; genus Rhizomys; species Rhizomys pruinosus. The sequence continues at coordinate 597,367 of VZQC01005922.1, forward strand.
TCAATAATTAGGTGAAGAGGGTGAGTTTCCCAGGTCCTCAGCTGCCTACACTGTCCCCACATTCCCAGGCCTAACTCTAGTTATGCAGCCTGTACCTCACTCTGATAAGTGCCTAGATCCTTGCCCACCCAGACTTCTGCACACTCTCAGGCTTAGCTGAGGTAATGCAGCTTGCACATCAGCCCAGGTGACACTGCCAGGAGTCACACTCACACACTTTCTTGATAACCACCAAACTGGAATCACCAGCACCATCCAATCAAAAATCAACACCGAATACCTGAAGGATTAACATACCAACTCTTCATACATGATCTGAAGCCTACCAAGCTTGGGCAACAAGAAGACTAAAATCAAACTTCCACTCAAGAGAGGCAGGCTAGAATCTCATATCAGACACACAAACAACAAAAGAAGTCCATGTGTCCAGGCCACATCAGAGAACACAAACAATATAAAAGATCAAATTGACATGTGCCACCACAAAAACCCACAAGTTCAACAGAAATGTTAGACAATGAGAATTGCCTAGACGAACCCCGGGACACGGAATTTAAAAGAACAAATGCAAACATGATGAAATCATTCAAGGAGTTTAAAGAAGACACGAACAAGCATGTCAATGAATATTTTTTTTTGCTAATTTTTATTGAGCTTTAGCATATTTCATATAACATTTCTTAATCAAATTTAGACCTGTTCCCCATCCATGCCCCCTCACCAGAGTTTCATGCATTCTGCCATACATGTTAAGTCCTGCCTTGTATCTTTTTCTCAGTCTTTTTTACAGTTTACAGTTTTGGTCAGTTCTTTGAACAAATCTTTTTTGTCATTGTTGTTCCCTTTAATTTTGTATTACTCCAAAATCTGCATATATATATATATATATATATATGTATATATATTTACACTCCATACATATACCAAAATTACAAACTCTGAAAATAAACTCTATGTTAATTCCAAAACAATTTTAGAGTGGAACCCTTCACCAGTGACCCATCTGACAAAGATTTAACATCCAGAAGTCACTTTTTTCTTTTAGGGGTTCACATTTTTTTCTTCCAATTTTATATTACTCTAAAATATGAATATATACCTTCTGCCCATATACATTAATTACCATGTCTGAAAGTAATTGGTAAGTTAATCTAGGGCTCATTAAGATGTTCACATTATAACATCATGGTTGCTTTCAGGTAGAAAGAAATATAACGATAAAATTTCTCAGCTTTTCTTTCAATTAGGGGATTTGGTACTAGCATCCACAAATGAGGGAAACCATTCCCCATTTGTTTTGGGGGGACTGTGTTACTTCACTTAGCATAATGGCTTCAAGTTCTATGCATTTACCAGCAAAGCTCATGATGTTATCTTTCTTTACCGATGCATAGAACTCCTTTGTGTAGATGTACCCCATTTTTGTCATCTACTCATCAGTTGAGGGGCATTTGGGTTGGTTCCAACTCTTCCCTATTGTGAAAAGAGCTGCAATAAACATAGACCTGCATGTATCTTTGCAGTAGGATGAGTCTTGTGGGTATATACCCAGGAGTGGTATGGCTGGGTCAGGCGGTAGGCTCATTTTGAGTCTTTTAAGGGTTCTTCATACAGCTTTCCACAATGGTTGTATGAGTTTACATTCCCACCAGCAGTGGATAAGTGTTCCCCTTTCCCCACAACCTTTCCACCATTTGGTGTCTTTTGTTTTCTTGATCTTAGCCAGTCTTATCAAAGTGAGATGATATCTTAGACTGGTTTTAATTTGCATTTCCTTAATTATTAACGATGTTGAACACTTTTTTTTTAATTTTATTTATTTTTTATGTGTACGAATGTACTATCTGCATGTAGGTTTGTGCACCCGTGTCGTGCAATGCCGCAGAGATCAGAAGAGAGCGTCGGACTTTTTAAGATGTTTCTCAGCCAACTTTACTTCCTCATTGGTGAAGTCTCTGTTCACATTTTTACTCCATCTTTTGAGTGAGTCCTTTGTTTTCTTCTTTGTTTTTTGAGTAGTTTATATATTCTGGATATTAATGTTCCCTGTAAGATGTATCAGCCGTGAAGATTTCCTCCCATTCTGTGGGTTTTCTCTTCACTTCCTTTATTGTATTTAAAAAGAATAGGAATAAAACACCCGAGTTAAGTCAAAGAAAACACAAATATACAGCTGAATAAAATGACAAAGACAATTCCAGATTTGAAAACTGAATTCAGGGGCTGAGCGTAGTGGCACACACTTTTAATCACAGCACTCAGGAGGCAGAGAGATATCTATAAGATCAAGATCCAAACCAACTTGATCTACATGTCGAGCTCCAGGCTAGCTGGGGCTACAGGGAGACCCTGTCTAAAAAAATAAACAAATAACTCACCAACACAGAAAAAAATAAATTCAGTAAAGAGATAGAAATACTAAAGAAAACTTAAGCTGAAATGAAGATGAAATTGAAAACCTCAATAACCCAAATAAGAAAAAACTCAGGGGAAAGCAAATTTGTACAGCCAGCATGGAAATCAATGTAGAGATTTCTCAGGAAGCTAGAAGTAGTTATACCCTATGACCCAGTTATACCATTCTTTGTCATATAACCAAAGGACGCAAAATCCTCCTACACAGATACTTGCTCAGACATGTTCATTATTACTATTTTCGCTAGGAAATGGAACAACACACAACCTCAACGTCCTTCAACTGATGAATGTCTAATTAAAATGTGATACAACTACACAATGGAAGACTCTACTTTCAGGGATCATTTCTGTGGTGTGTTACTAGAGAAGTTCCTCTGACTGTGTGGAGTGCCGGAAACCACAGGGAGGAGGAGACGTAGCATTCTCTCCTGATGTGAAGCTGGTTCTTGGTGTTGCTTTACTGCAACTGCCACTTGCCATTGATGATCGTTCTTCTCTTCTTCACAAGGGTGGAGGGAGAGAATGCAGTCTGAGTGGGAAAAAAAAAAACAACACAATGGAATTTTTTTAGCTATAAAGAAAAATGAAATTGTGAAATTTATAGGCAAATTGATGGAACTGGAAAATATTATACTGAGATTCCCCTAGACCCAGAAGGGAAAACACCACATGCTCTCTCTTATTTGTGGGTCTCAGCTCTGAATCTTTAGATGTGAGCATGTAACATAAAATAACTTCAGAAGCCAGGAAAGTAGAAAGGGATCACAGGGGTGGGGGTGGGGGTCTAGAAAGGGGGATAGTAGGACACAGGGGGAAGTGGGAAAATGGGAGGGGCTTTAATAGATAGCTATAGATAATAGGCTATCTATTAAAAACCTCAATGCCACACATAGGAAATGTCCCTTAAATTTGTTGGTCAGGGGAGTCCAAGGGACTCCCAAAACAATAGAGGATGTTGCCAGTGCCCCTAGCCACATTCTAGAACTTGAAGGTATGACCTTATTGCTGAAGACACCATCCACTTCAGACATAAGACTTGGAGGAATTGAACTGGAGCTGATGTGGAATCCTCCTACCTGAGGACTATATCACAAGATAATATGCAAGTTGCCAATTGAGAAAGGCAATCAATAGGTGGGACTGGCAAAATATCCCCCATGGTGCAATAGATGGGCTTATATGTGGAGAAAGCCAAAAGCTATCTAATTGTAAGGACCACTGAATAGGAGGGGATTCATGCCTGGCACTATAAACATATAAACACTCATGGCTGGAGAGGACATAGACCCTAGAAAAGAACCTACTACTACCACTTTCCCAAACCAATGTAATTTCTAACTATACTCTTAATACTTAACATTGATACCCACTGTATCTCTCATCCCTCATCAAAGAATATTTTTTTGCAACAGATGGAATTTATTACAAAGATTTACAGCTGGTTAAAATGTGGAAAATAAGTGACTGAAGGGTACTCAGCCCTAGCTGACACATTACAACAGGGAATATCATGGAAGAGATTCTTACTCTGGATGCAAAAATTGTGTATTAGTTACTTTTTCTGTTGCCATAAAAAAACAACTCATAGATCAAGCCAACTTATAGAAAGAAGAGTTTATTTGAGCTTAAGATTCCAAGAGGTTAAGAGTCCATCGTGGCAGGAAGACATGGCAGGAGCCCCCTGAACAGAAAGCTGAGAGCTGGGAGCTCACGCCTTCAACAGCAAGCAGGAAGCAGAGCGCACCTGGACATGGGGACAGGCTATGGGCTCTTAAAGAATCCCCCCCCCCGCCCCGTGACATGCTTCCTCCACCAAGGCCACATCACCTAAAGGCTCCATGACCTTCCCCAAACAGTGCCACCAATGGACCTAGCATTCGATACTTGAACCTCTGAGGGACATTTCTCATTCAAACCACCATAGATTGTGGAAGCCAGAGGACAGGACAGCTGCTTCTAGATAGCGTCTTCTAGACATGATCTCCAAACATGAAATCTCAACAATATGGTCACCTAAACAAGGCCTGCATGATAACAGCATTTCATGTGGATGGGTGAAATTTCACAAGGTCGCACTCCTGGACGGAGAGCTACAGTAATCAGTCCCTGCTGAGAGGGAGAATCTGTTTTCTCCAGAGATGAGCTCCTCAGAAGTTTATCTAATTCCAAGTAGTCAACCATAATCACATATATAAGCAACATTAAATGGACTCAATAGAGTGTGTGTGTGTGTTTAGGGAGGTGCATGTACAAGTATGTGTGTATGTGTGAAGCCAGAGGTAAACCTCAAGTATGGTTCTTCAGGCACTATCCACCTTCTTAATTGAATAGAGCTTCTCAGTGACCTGGAGTTCACCAAGTAGACTAGTCTAGACTGGCTGACCAGTGAGCACCAGGGAGCTGCCTATCTCTGCCTTCCCAGCTCTGGGAATATAAGCATACCTCACCACACAGGTGTTTTTAATCAGGGGTGTGGTGGGTGGGTTTTTGTTTTAAACAGGCTCTGGGTGTCAAACTTAGGTCCTTCAGCAGTAAGCGATTTACTAGCTGAGCTGTCTCCCTAGCACTCCTGCAATTAGCATTTCTAAGACATCTTTAATATTTCGGATTTCAAGCAGCTGAGACTCGGTGACATCAGGGAACTTTTTAGTTTAGTAAGGATTTCATGTGGCAGCTACTGCCCTGGGTGAAACCAGCCCAAATCCTTGCACAGATGCAGGTTGGCAGGAAATAGACACTTAAGGGAACCTAAGTAGTGTGTTAGAAGTAGTGCTTGGCTCATTTGAGCACAGTAAGTAGGATTAGGGAGCCTGGGTCAGGCAAGGACAGAAAATAGGTTCCAATTTTATGTAAAGCCACCAGAATAAGTCTCAGTGAAACAGTGAGCTGAGCAGAGAGGTTTGCAGCCATTTTCAGGCAGTGAGTGAGTCAGCCCCGTGGATATCTGGGTCAGAGAGAAGGACCAACAGCTTCACAATCCGGAGAAGGGATGTGCATCAATTGTCCCCAGAAGGGCAAAGGAGCCTGTGTCGCTGGAGCAGAGTATGCAAGAACAGTAGCTGAGAGAGACCATGCCACTGCCTCAGCTCTTTGTGGAGATTGGCTCCTCTGAAGAGGGAGCCCTGGGAGGGCTGGAGTGAGGACGAACACCTCCACGCCTTGTTCTGCAGGCCCTGTGACTGCTGCTTACGGAGTAGGAGGGCAGGCAGAGTCTTTGGAAGTCTGCTGTCCTAACCCAGGTGAGCCATGGTTCCTGCCAAGGCCTCAGCAGTGCTGCCTTCTTCTGCCTGATCTGTGAGGATTTCCCCAACCAGGAGTGGTGCTCAGGAGCAGATGAGCTCGCCACAGCCCCAGGGTCTTAACCCAAGCACTGTAAGGAACAAGTGGAGTTGGGAAAGCTGCAGGATGGGAGAAGAATGTGTGTTTGGTCCAGGGTGGCTGAATTCACGATGTCCATGAGGAATCCAAATGGCCCTTCCCAGATCCATCAGCATGTTGGGAGCAGAGCTTGTACAGGAATTTAGGGTTCTCTCCGCGGCGTTGCACAACATGGGTGCACAAACCTGCATGCATACAGTACATTCATACACATACAAAAATAAATAAAAATTAAAAAAAAAGAATTTAGAGTTCTCTCACTTCTCTGTTGAACACTCTGTTGTCTCATAATAGTTTTCCTCTTCCAATAGTTTTGAAAACTGCACAGTAGAAGGTAACTCTTATAATAATGTCATAGTTGCTTTGAGATTTAAAATCCAGAACTCCTGTGTCTCAGACCTTTTCTTTTTTTCTTTTTTCTTTTTTTTTTTTTTTTTTTTTTTTTTTGCTATTCTTTTGAGACAGGGTCTCCCTTTAGTCCCGCTGGCCTGGAGCTCACTCTGTAGACCAGGCTGGCCTTGAACTCACAGAGATCCGCCTGGCTCTGCCTCCCCAGTGCTGGAATTAAAGGTGTGCACCACCACACCCGGCTCAGGAGATCTTTTCTTGAAGGCCTGAGTGAGTCCAGCAGCTCCTGCCCTGGTGCCGTACCAGCCTTTGTACACACAACCACATGCATGTTCTGCAGTATGGCTCTACTCTCCCTCTCCTGTAGACTGGCAAGGTTGGTCTCACTCATCTGTGGGTTCCTCGTCCCAGGCTCTTGAAGTGACCTATAGCTATAGAATTTAGTTTGACACGCAACACTATGCCAATTTGGGGGACACCTGTCTTTACCAGAAAAGGCACTGTTCCTGTGGTTTTCATTCATCTGGAGGTCTTCTTTGTGTAAATGGCTTGTTCACAGTGTTTGGCGCTTTTTTTTCCTATTAGGTTGTCTGGCTTTTTGATTGGTAGGAATTCTTTATATAGATTGGCTACTTCTTTTGTTATTAACAAAATGGTTCGTGCTTTCGTGTTGTTTTGATGCCTGTAAAATTTTATTATTTTTTAAATTTTATGTGTGTGGGTGTATTGCCTAAATGTATGTAACTGTGCCTGTGTTGTGTGATGGCTGTGGAGATCAAAAGAAGGCATCAGATCCCCCCAGAGCTGGAGTTATGAACAGTTGTTGGCCACCACGTGGGTGCTGGGATTAGAACCTGGGTCTTCTGTAAGAGCAGTGTGTGCTCTTAACCACTGAGCCATCTCTTCAGCCCCTGTTTTGATGTCTTTTACAAATATAGAATTTAAATTCTTATTATAGAAATTCATTTTTCTCTGTGATTTTTCTTTTAGTATTCTTTGAGATTGAGAAATTCATTAACAAGATCATAAAATACATTCTCTAGTATTCTAGAAGATTTTACTGTTCATGTTTGAATTTTTAAATTTATTTGCTACCTGATACATGGAAAAGATCTGCTTTTGTGTTTCCCCATGTAGATAATTGCTTGTCCTTCTTATCATTTATGGAAAAATCTGACCCCATTACCTTTATGCTAATCATTCAGATGTGGTTCGAATATATGTCTAGGGATGTTTCTGGGTTCCCTTTATTCCATCACATTCCTATTGAATGATCTCTGGATCAATCACATTGTTTTAGTATTGAGCTTTATCAGACTTCTGACATATGATAAGATCACTATTCCTGATCTGTTTTTCACAATTTTAGTCAAATTCTTAGTCCTTAATTCTTCATATATATTTTGAAATCATTACTTTGTCACATGCCATGAATTAATACTTTGTGGAATTTTAATTCAAATTACATTGAATTTACAACATAATTTGGGAAGAACTAATATCTTTACATTGATCCTTCTTATTGGTAAATGGAATTAAACTCCCCATTAATTTATATTTACTTTAACTTCTTCAATGTCATCTTAGCACTTTCTCTACAGAGGCAGAGCTGCCACTGTGCAAGACACTTGTCTCTGTGTGGGAGCTGACGGCCCATGTGTGCAGTATACAAAGTTCCTGGCTGGACAGGGCCACCATCTATGCAGTTCTCATATAAATTTTCCCAATTTTATTCCTAAGTATATGTCTTTTTTTCTTGCTGTGATAAACATCATAACCAAAGGAATTTGGGGAGGAAACAGTTTATTTCAGCTTACAACTCCCAGGTCATAATCCATCACTGAGAGAAGTCAGGGCGGGAATTCACGGCAGAAACCTCCAAGCAGGAACTGAAGCACAGACCATGGAGGAATGCTGCTTACTGTTTTCTTGTACAACCCAGGACCACCTACCCAAGGGTGGCACTGCCCATGATGGGCTGGGCCCTCCCATATCAATTATCAATTAAAGAATGCTTCACAGACATGGCTACAGAACAAGCCAACTGAGGAAACGACTCAATCGAGGTTTCCTCTTCCCAGGTGTGTCAGGTTGGCAACTGAAACTATCCAGCACGATTGACTCTGTGTCAATGTGACCACAAACACATCACTATTAAACTATACCCTTTCCATTTTTGAACCCAAAGTCTCACATTAATAGTAATATCACAATATAAAATATAGTGCAATTTTAAAAGTGCCACTATTCTTTCTTTTTTTTTGGTCTTTTCGAGACAGGGTCTCCCTGTAGCCCCAGGTGTCCTGAGCTGTCCTGGAACTCGCATTGTAGGCCAGGCTAGCCGTGAACTCACAAAGATCCGCCTGCCTCTGCCTCCCAAAAAGTGCCACTGTTCTTAACAATTCCAATAATTTAAAAGCTCAATGTCTCTTTAAAATAATATGTCTTAACTTTGAGCTCCTATAAAATAAACAGCAAGTTAAGTGCTTCTTACTCCAAGAGAGAACCAGTGTACAATCAGATCAAAGCAAAATCAAAACCAAATAGTGAAAATAGCTCAGTGTCTGATGTCTGGGATTCACTCATGAACTTCTGGGCTGGAAAGTCTCAGGCAGCTCCACTTCTCCAGCTCTGCTGTCAGCAGCACATAGAGCTACTCCAGAAAGCTCAGGCCCGCTGCACTGTATACCGGACACTATCTTTGGTGGTCATCCCATGATCCTGGTGTCTCCAATATGGTGGGGTTTCCACTGTAGCTGAGGCTATGGCCTATCACCAGTGAGCGCCCCCCCCCCCGGTACCAAGCCTCAGATTCCATGACCTTTTGAATCCTGGGGTCTTTGCTCCTACTGAGGTTGCACCTTCACCACTGGCCTCTCTAGGCCTCTCGCAGAGCCAGGCCTCAGCTGTTCTCCAAGATCCTTCATTCCTTCAGAACCAGTACCATGTGGAGACTTATGGATTACTGAGTTCAGCTCCCAGCTTGAGATACAGCCTTGGTTCCCCACCACACCACAGCTTTTGCGTGCTGACCCTGAGAAAATATTTCTTAGAATTTTTTACCTAAATGATGCTGTTTTTTTTCTTAATCACCACTGATTCTTTAGCCACAGCTAACCAACATTGATTGTCCCAATAAAGCAAATGCTTCACTTAAATGGTATTGGTCTCTTCTTATTCACAGCTGATTCTTTAGGCCCAGCTGACCAGAAACCATATATTCTTTTTTTTTTAGTTTATTTATTTCCGTATGTGTATGAATGTATTGTCTGCATGCAAGTCTGTGCACCTGTGACGTGCAATGCCTCAGAGGTCAGAAGAGGGTGTCGGAACTCCCCTGGAACTGGAGTTCTCCTGGAATTGGAGTTTCAGACGGTTCTTGGTCACCATGTGGGTGCTGGGGATCGAACCCGGGTCCTCTGCAAGAGCGGTCGGCGCTCTTAACCGCTAGGCCATCTCTCCAGCCCGAAACCATATATTCTTAATTCAAAATAACACAACAGCCTGAAAAGAGTCTTTTGGGGACTCTGGGACTTCCCTCTGAAACATCACAAACCAGGCCTCCATTGCTCTTGGCATTATACCCCAAGTTCCCACAATACCTCATTAAGCTGTGAAAACTCAATGGCTTTTCCAGGCCACAGCTCCAATTCCTTCCACAGTCCTCCCCAAAACAACATGATCAGGTCCTTCACAGCACTACCCTGCTCCTGGTATAATCTCTGTCCTAGTTAGCTTTCTATTAATGTGATAGTGGAGGAACATTGCTTACTGGCTTGTTCTCCTGGCTTGTGCTCAGCCTGCTTTCTTATACAGCCTAGGACCACCTACTTAGTAGTGGCAGTGCCCACCATGTGTTTGAACCTCCCATATCACTCAACAATCAAGAAAAGCATCACAGACATGCTCACTGAATAGTCCTATAGAGGAAATTTCCTAATTGAGGTTCTCTCTTCCCAGGTATGTCAAGTTGAAACTGAAGCTACCTAGCAGAGTATCTATAGTGTTTGCTGTTATGAGAACTTGTATCTCTCAAAATTTTACATTTTTCAAAATTTAATGTGTTTGGTATGCACACATCATCACTGTTCTCTATAAAAATAGTGTGAAGGACCTTTTAGATTTTTTTCAATACAGTAATCATATTACCTACCAAAATAGTATGATATGTTTCTTCCTTTCTAATCTTCAGGTATTTCCCCCATCATGCTAAGACCTCAATCACGGCAATGAGCAAAGCACTTATAACATATCAAGTGTCTTTTATTTTAAACAAATTTTGCTAATGTTACTATAATATTCTACTACATACTTAAAAATCTGCCTTCATCAGGTTAAAGGAGTTCCCTTCTGTTCCTAATGTGTGAGGAAACGTTTCACATTGATTTTTTTTTTTATATGTATGAATGTACTGTCTGCATGTAGGTTTGTGCACCTGTGTCGTACAATGCCTCAGAGGTCAGAAGAGTGTGTTGGATTCCCCTGGAACTGGAGTAAAAGACGGCTCTCAGCCGCCATGTGGGTGCTAGGGATCAAACCCGGGTCCTCTGCAAGAGCAGTCAGCACTCTTAACCACTAGGCCATCTCTCCAGCACCAATTATTTATTTTTTATGTGTATGAGTGTACTGTTTGCATGTAGGTTGGTGCACCCATGTCGTGCAATCCCAAGGAGGTCAGAAGAGGGCGTCGGATTCCCTTGGAACTGGAGTTAAAGTTGGTTCTTAGCCGCCATGTGGGTGGTGGGAATTGAACCCAGGTCCTCTGCAAGAGCAGTCAGTGCTCTTAACTGCTGAACCATCTCTCCAGCCCAAACACATTGATTTTTTTTAATCCATAGTGAAATTATTTTTCCCTTTCTTCAGTCTTTTAATATGGTGAATTACACTGATACATTTTTCTAATATTAAATCCTCCTTGCATTCTGGGGAGCAACTTAGACACATTATTGCATTCATTACTCTGTTTTGTTTGCCAATTATTTCTTTATAATATTATGCTGGTATTAATGACTATAGTTGACATAATTTTGTCTATTTGCATGCTCTTATTTCTACAACAAGGTTGTCTTAGTCCTGCAAAATGAGCAGTTGATGGCAGGTGTCTTCCTTAGCCTGTTTATTCATTATATATTGAGGAAGGATCTCTCCCTTGAAACTAGAGCTCTATGATTTGGCTACTCTAGCTAGCCAACTTGCTCTTGTGCCAGGGTTACAGGTGGGCCACCAGACCTGCCTGGAATTTACATGGGTGCTGAGGGTTCAAACTCCTGTATTCACACTTGTATTATAGTCACTTTCTTTTTTTTTTAATTTTTATTATTTTTCTCTATGTGTATGAATGTACTGTCTGCATGCAGGTCTGTGCACCCGTGTTGTGCAATGCTGCGGAGGTCAGAAGAGGGTGTCAGATTCCCCTGGAACTGGAGTTCTCCTGGAATTGGAGTTTCAGACGGTTCTCAGCCGCCATGTGGGTGCTGGGGATCGAACCCAGGTCCTCTGCAAGAGCAGTAGGTGCTCTTAACTGCTAGGCCATCTCTCCAGCCCTGTAGTCACTTTCTTTACTGCTGAGCCAACTCCTTGGCCCTCTGTAGTCTTTGAAGCACTGATTTTGTTTTCTTGATGACTATCTGTCTGTTCTAAGTTTGCTTACAATTGCTGTGACAGAAACACTGACCAGAAGCAACTTGTGGAGGAAAGGGTTTCTTTGGCTTACATTTCACTGTCCATCATTCAAGGAAGCCAAGGCAGGAACTGAGGGCAGGAACCTGGAGCACTGACGATGGAGGTTCTACTTACTGGCTTGCTCCTCTGGCCTGCTTTCTTATACAATACAGGACTACCTTCCCAAAGGTGGCACCACCTACAGTAGGCTGAGCCATCCCACATCAGTTAATAACTAAGAACAGCCCAACGGACATGACCAATACAATGGGGACAATTCCTCAATTGAGGTTTCTTCTAACCAGGTATGTCAGGTTGACAACTAAAGTTATCCAGCATAGGGTCTATTCCGCTTTCCCATTTCCTCTTGAGTCAGTTTTAGTTAAGTGATATTTGTCAAGAAGTGACTTAAATTGCCTGTTTGCATAAAGTTTTTAGCATTCTCTGGTTGTTGTAAATTACAGTTTTACTTTTCTCTTTCATTGATTTCTGTTCTTTGTATTTTCTTCTTTCCACTTCTTTGGTTTACATTCTTGTTTTTTTTCACCGTTGAGTTGAAAGTCTTGCTCATCAATCCTTATTGTAAGAATGCAAGGCTATACATTTCTGTTTAAATACCACCACATATTTTTACATACAGTATTTTTATACATAGTTCAAGCTTGTTTCCTATTAACATTTTTATTTCTTTTAGCCCATGAATTATCCCTACACCCTCGAATCCATGGCTTTTGTTTATGTGTTTCTAATTACTTTTTCTTTATTGTGTGTGTGTGTGTGTGTGTGTGTATTCACATAGGTGGGTGCACACATGCACCTGTGGAGGCCAAAGGTCAATTTTGAGTGTCATTTCTCAGATCCTCTCCATCTTTCCTGAGACGAGGTCTTTCAATGGCCTGGGACATGCCAAGTAGGCTAAGCGGCTGGCCAGAGGCCCCCAGGGATTCTCCTATCTCCACTGCCCCACACTGAGATTACAAACTACTCATGGCTTTTTTACATAGGTTCTAGGGCATGAACTCAGGTCCTCGTGTTTTCAAGACAACCACTTTATTGACTGAGCCATCTCCCTGGTGGCCAAATGGAGCTTTTTAAGCCATTTTTACATATAAATTTTTAACACTTGAACTTAACAAAGTCCAAATGTAACCAGCCGTGCCAGGTTCCCTAGATAGTACAGAAACTCCAAGAGCACTTTCTGTGTGCCAGCCTTCTACTTAAGTCACTGGCTCACTCACTGCTTTCTGCCTGGCTTAGTCCTGTTGATTTCCTGGTAACACATACTCTGGATCTGGTTGTGGCTGTAGCCTGACTGCGTACAGTGGCTCAGTGGAATGCTGAATGGATGGACAGTGTTGCTCCCCATCTGTTAAGACCTTCTGCCTTTACCTTCCACACTGGTCCTCACTATTATGGTTTTGTTTTACAGAGTGGCTGCTAGAGGCTGATAGTTTCTTTTCATTTGGAGCCTAGCAAGAAATATGTTTGCTCTAATTGCTCCCAATCTAGGGCAAGCTTTGTGCTTTGATGCATCCGATCCCCAGATCCCAAGGTTACTACATCTTCCAGGAATCTCTTCACTAGGCCCACAGTGGGGGGTCTCCAGCATTTCCACAACTGGGGCAACTTTGCTTCCTCCATCTGTCTGCAAGAGAGAGAATGAACCTTGATATATGGGAGAGGAAAGTCAGGACCTTTCCTGTGCCATCGTTGATACCACCCCCCAATACAGTAGCTGCCCCCAGTGGTACCAAGCCCAGGCTATGCCAGCTCTGCCAGGTGCAGACTGTATTCCCCAGCTGGGGCAGAACTAGATGGCATCACAGCAGCAGATGGGCCCAGGCTCTCTGAACCATTTTCATTGCTGAAAGAATCCGGGAAGCATGGAGTATATCACCACCTGGTCCCCATTAGGCAGGATATAAAGACTGGAAAACGATGGGGACACGGGAAGGAAAACACGAGACCCCAGTCTAGAGTCTGGTTCCTCTCACCAGCTGAAGGCGACTATTCTAGCACAATTAACAATGACTGTGAAGATTGCTGACACAGAAACAATATTGTTTTTATAGAGAGCTGTTTTGTGTTAAAATACCAAGAACCAGGCTTAAGCTCTGAATGCACATGACCTTGGGCAAGCCTTTGTTCCTTTTTCCAGACATTCTTCTGGGAATCTCGCAAACAATACTATTAACTCTGTTTACAGTAAAGACACCCTGCCTTCCTGCATCCCTGGGATCTAGACTTTTTACTGTACCCATTGTAGTCCTGTCAGTGCCCCTCGGGAAGCCCTGTCAGATGAGATCATTTAGGTTCCAGAAGCCTTTGCAGATGACTGCCCCCAAACCCACTAAAATCCTATATCTGACTTTTGTATATATGTACATTGCCTGCATGTGTGTAAGTGTACCCTGTCATGCAATGCCCATAGAGGTCAGAAGAGGGTGTAGGATTCCCTGGAACTGGAGTTACAGAAGGTTGTTAGCCGCCATGTGGGTGCTGATGATAAAAACCTGAGTCCTCTGCTAGAGCAGCCAGTGTTCTTTACCACTGAGCTGCCTCTCCAGCCTCTATACTGACTCTTGTAAAGACAATGAGTTGCAACCCTCCCCCCCCTTAAGGAGTCCATACCATGCTCTCAGGCATGTCTGGTTTTCTTTCTAAACATGTTTCTCTCACTTAATCCTTGTGCTTTAAGATCTATGTTAATTTTTTTGAGACAGGGTCTTCCTTTAGTTCCAGCTGGCCTGGAGCTTGCTATGTACACCAGGCTGGCCTTGAATTCACAGAGATCCACCTGCTTCTGCCTCCCAAGTGCTGGGATTAAAGGTGTGTGCCACCACACCTAGCCCAAGACAGTTCTTACCCACCATGTGGGTGCTGGGTTTACCCGGGCCCTCTGCAAGAGCAGTCACTGTTCCTAACCACTGAGTCATCTCTCCAGCCCCAATCTCTGTTAATTTTTAAGAATAAATCTCTAGAAAAACAAACAAACAAAAAGAATAAATCTCAGCCTGGTGTGGTGGTGCATGCCTTTAATCCTAGCATTCAGGAGGGAGAGGTAATCGGATCTTTGTGAGTTCCAGGCCAGCCTGGATTCTAGGCTAGCTGGGGCTACAGCTAGGGAGACCCTGTCTCAAAGAGACCAAAATAATAATAACAACAATAATAATAATAAATCTCAAGCAAGGTTTAGGAATGCACACCTTTAATCCCAGCACTCAGAAGGTAGAGGCAGAAGATCTCTCTGAGCTCAAGGGATCTCTGTTGATCAACATAGGGAGTTCTAGACCAGCTAGGGCTACATGGTGAGACCCTGTGTCAAAAATCAATCAATAATAAATAAATCTCCAACTCCATTTCAAAATGGCTTGTCATGAACTTCTTTTCTGTGTTGAAGCCAATGATCTGGTTTTCCTTGAGTCAAGGTTCTCAAAAGATTAAGGGTACTCATCAGGCTGTAGCAGTCCAGTTGCTGCTGATACCAGATGGGACAGGATCTCCCCCCCACCGCCCAGACTTCTGGGTTATGTGAGAAGTTGAACTCCAGAACCGTGTTACCTCCTGGCTCTAAGATGATAATGTAACCCAGGATAACTTTCCAGGACACTTCTTCTGTGGCTGAAGCTAGGTCACTGAGGGCCATTAGAGCCTCAGAGTGGCACAGCAGTAAGAGGTCCTAGTTCCAAAAAAGGAACACAAACTCCCAAGGCAGACATAAAAGAGCCCTCAAAGCAGGCTGTCCACCATATTGCTCTATTTCCCTGTGACGGTTCCCAGTTCGTTCCCATTCTCTGCACCAAGACTCTGGTATCCAGAGTGTGAGGCTTCCCCCTTTGGTCCCTTACCTCAGCTGATAAGTGTGGCCTCAGGCCCTCTTCTAAACTGGGAGTGGCATGCTGTGGGACCCTACTTTGGCCACTGTGTTACCAGTGTCATCTCTTAGGTCTCACATTCCTCATCCGTCCTATGGGCCCCTCACCTAAGAAGTTAGACCCTGTGTACAGACAGCTTAGCAAACAGTGGGCACTTGGCATCTCTGGTCCTCAGTCCTTCCTTGTGGTCTCAGCCCAACCAGGCCCTGGTTTAGTCACTGGCTAAATAGAATCCACAACTCTGACTCTCTTGAGGGGAACAATTGGAAGAGAGAAGATGAGCAGTGCTCAGTCCAGCCCAGGGCCTGGCTGTGAACAGCCTTGTGGTCTGTGTTCATGTATGTTCAGGCCCCTTTGAGGATCCTCACTAGCTTAGCTCGGGAACTACTTAATGACTTCTGTTTGTTGTGACAAAATACCTGACAGAAGCGTCTGAAGGAAGGATCTCTTTGGGCTCACAATTGGAGGGTACAGTCCATCAGGATCGGGAGGGCACGGAAGCACGGGTGTAAGGCAGCTGGTCACATTACATGTGCAGTCAGGAATCAGAGAGAAATGAATGCTGGGTCTGCCCACCCCAATTAACCCAATCTAGATGCTCCCTGGCAGACATGCTAGGAGGTCTGTCTCCTAGATCCCATCAGTTGACAATTAATATTAACCATACCAGCTAGGGTTGCCAGATCACCCAAACATGACATCATGCTGTAAACTCATGGTAAGGTTTCGCTTGTAATCTACAGAGCAGACCTGCTATCTTTCAATTCTTTCTTTTGTTTTGCTTTCTTTTTTTATTTATTTTTGTATGTGTATGAATGTACTGTCTGCATGTAGGTTTGTGCACCCATGTCTTGCAATGCAGCGGAGGTCAGAAGAGGGCATCGGATTCCCCTGGAACTGGAGTTAAAGACGGTTCTCGGTCTCCATGTGGGTGCTGGGGATCAAACCCAGGTCCTCTGCAAGAGCAGTCAGCGCTCTTAACCACTAGGCCATCTCTCCAGCCCCACTTTCTTTCTTTTTTTTTAATCTCTCAGTTCTTCTACGGAGCCTCCACCCAGTTGTTCAATGCTGAATCTTAGAAACCATCCTGCTCTAGCTCCAACTCCCTGTCCTAACTACATCCTAATTGCATTCCCACCCATCGGCAATCTTGACAGTTCTTTCTTTCCCACGTACCCTACATCCACCCACAGCTCTCCATTCGTCTGGGTCTCCATGATGTGCAGGTTCCCAATAAGCAAGGACCGCATGCTGCTCAACACTGCTGTGATGGTTAGGGTTAACTGCCAACTTGACAGGATCTGGAATCATCTAGAAGACAAGGCACATCTGTCAGGCATTACTTAACCTCTGGGAAAGCCTGTGAAGGATTATCTCTATTAGGTTAATTGAGGTGGAAATGAGGCCCAACCTAAAAATGAGTAGCAACCTATTTCCTACGCTAAGCCCAGAAGGTGATCTGAGCACCAGCATTCATCTCTCTCTGCTTCCTGACTGTGGATACCATGTGACCAGCTACTTCGAGATCCTGTCTCCAGGACCTCCCACCATGATGGGCTTTACCCTTGAACTGTCAGCCAAAATAAACCTTTTCTCCCTTGAGTTGCTTTTGTCAGGTTTTTATCATAGCAATGAGAAAGATAACTAAAAACAACTATATTCTGTGCCCAGCACCTTGCAAAACACCTATAAATATTTCCTCAGTTCCCCTAGGGGAATGACATCTACTGTGAACTCCATGGAGCAGGACAAGCAGGGGCCACACATTCCCCTCACTTTCTTTAGAAAAAGGGTGTAGAAAAAAAAGAAAAAGGGTGTAGAACTGGGTGTGGTGGCACATGCCTTTAATCCTAGAACTCGGGAGACAGAGGCAGGCAGATCTCTGTGAGTTCAAGGGCCAGCCTGGTCTACAGACAGAGCTCTGACTAAAGGGAGACCCTGTCTCAAAAAAGAAAAGGAAGGAAAGGAAAGGAAAGGAAAGGAAAGGAAAGGAAAGGAAAGGAAAGGAAAGGAAAGGAAAGGAAAGGAAAGGAAAGGAAAGGAAAGGAAAGGAAAGGAAAGGAAAGGAAAGGAGGAAGGAAGGAAGGAAGGAAGGAAGGAAGGAAGGAAGGAAGGAAGGAAGGAAGGAAGGAAGGAAGGAAGGAGA
Organism: Rhizomys pruinosus; assembly: GCA_009823505.1. NCBI lineage: Eukaryota > Metazoa > Chordata > Mammalia > Rodentia > Spalacidae > Rhizomys > Rhizomys pruinosus. Next base: position 615,193 of record VZQC01005922.1, read on the forward strand.
AATTGGATGTAGAGACCTGACTGTAGGCTGCACTCGTTCTCCAGGAGGCCTGACTGGGGGCCGCCCTCCTACCCCAGGAGCCCGACTGCAGGCCGCACTCCTACCCCAGGAGGCCGGACTGTGGGCCGCACTCTTACTCCAGGCTGGAGCCCACTCCTGTACCCACTGAGCCCTCTGTCCTAAGTCCAGGCTGATTGACAACACAGGCACACCAAGGGACCCCTCGTGCCCAGGTCAATCCTCACCCCACATTCCTACACTGCCTGCACCTTGGTTTCTCTGTAGTTTGGGAGGTGACACTGCCATTTTCTAGGGTGGCTGTGAAATCAACCAAATACATGAAGTGCTATCTACCCATGTAAGCGTGGAGGCAGCTTTCTGTGTGGAGGATGTGTGCTAGGGTTTCCACTCCCCACCCCCCACCCGGGACAATGTTAATTCCAAGTTCCTTGGTACAGCCATCCAGTGCTGCTCTGCTTTGCGTCCCTGTCACTCCTTAGCATACTCCTGTCAGGTGGATGGCACCATGCCATGGGTTGGGATCCTGGAGTGCATAAAATTGAGAAAGTGGGGGCTGGAGAGATGGCCTAGCAGTTAAGAGCACCGACTGCTCTTACAGAGGACCGGGTTTGATCCCCAGCACCCCCATGGTGGCTGAGGACCGTCTGAAACTCCAGTTCCAGGGGAATCTGAGACCCTCTTCTGACCTCTGCAGCATTGCGCGACACGGGTGCACAAACCTACATGCAGACAGTACATTTATACACATACAGAAATAAATAAAAAAAAATTTTTTAAGTTATTTAAAAGAAAATCGAGAAAGTGAACTCAGTACCAACATCCATCAGTTTCTTATTCCAAACCACCCCTCTCCTACACACACACACACACACACACACATACACACACGCACATACATGCACACACACACACACACACACACACACACGCTTTGCTGATTTGTGATTTGGTTCCTCCCCTACTGAGCCCTAAGTTCTGGTGTCTTCTCTGAAGACTCCTAGCCCTCCTTACACAGGATCAACTCTCTTAACAGACTAGAGTCTGCCCAACCTACATAGCATCACCACCCAGCCATGCATGAGTGATCCCCCAACTCTTTTTCAAAATAATAATAATAATGAGGAGGAGCAGGAGGAGGAGAAAGGAGAAGGAAGTAAGAGGAGGAAGAAGAAGGGGATGAAAGGAATTGAGGAAGACAACCAACATTGATCTCTGACCTATACACACCCATACACACACAAACTTTAAAAATCTTGGGGGCTGGAGAGATGGCTCAAAAATAATAATAATGAGGAGGAGGAGCAGGAGGAGGAGAAAGGAGAAGGAAGTAAGAGGAGGAAGAAGAAGGGGATGAAAGGAATTGAGGAAGACAACCAACATTGATCTCTGACCTATACACACCCATACACACACAAACTTTAAAAATCTTGGGGGCTGGAGAGATGGCTCAGCAGTTAAGAGCACTTACTCGGCAATCATGAGAACTAGAGTTCAGATCCCAGCATCTGTGTAACAAGCCAGCCATAATTAAAACCCCAGGGTCAGGAATGAGACCTTGCCTCAAATAAACAGAGAGTGATAGAAGAGGTCACCTGATACTTTCTTCTGGCATCTGTGCATGTGCACCAGCTCACATTACTGCACATGTACACACACGCATGCATGCATGGACGCACGCACATATACTCACACAGATATAAAAATTTAGAAAATATTTATATTTCATTTATTTTTATCCTAAGTGTATGACTGTTTTGCATGCAGGTATCTAAGTGCACCATGTGCATGCAGTGCCAATAGAGGTCAGAAGAGGGCGCCAGATCCTCTGGAACTGGAATTCTGGATGGTTGTTAGCTGCCATGTGGTTCTCTGCAAGAACAGCCAGAGCTCTTGACTGCTGAGCCATCTCTCCAGCCCCAATATTAAAAACTCCCAGATCATCAGGGCTTCTACTCCAACACCACACCACACCACACCACACCAGACTTTCCCCATTCTTGGAAGAAGGCTCCCGTCCTCCTCCTTGAAGTCCTGGGTCACTGACCAGGCCTCCTCACACGCTGTCCTCGGATCAGGTGGGAGATCCCACCTCTCCTGTCTTTGTCTCTTAACTGCTGTGTCATGATGTTCTGTGTCGCGGGGCCAAGTGACCAGGTGCTGGGACCTCTGAAACAGTGAGCCTCTCAGCCTTGTAAGCTGGTCATCTTACATACATTGTCACAGTTGTGGAAAGCACAGTTATGAAATAAGGCAAACCATAATGTCCAGAAAAGAAGTAGAGGATGAAATTTTTCTTAAATTGAACTTTGTATACATAATTCTTTACACCTAATTACATAATTGCAGAAGTATGATTTTGACTATTACTAGCAATATAACAACTTATTTTTAAATAAATTTTTAGTTTAAGAAATCAGTTCATTGTAAAAGGGTACATTTCAATTATAATGATATTATTTTAAATCAGTGATGTTTCCTTATGAAGTAGGATGCATTCTGGCCAAACAAAAAAGCAAGATTTTTAATTTTAAGCACATAAAAACACCTCAAGCAGTCAGAGTAAAGCTAATTCATGTTCTACTTTGTGTTGCTCAGTGTCCTGCTGTTACCATTTATTTCACATCTTGCACTTACAGGCAGGTCTTAGAGCTGCGTGGCTCCCTGCGGCTCCCTGGCCAGCAGGCTAGCCTGCTTGGTGAGTTCCAGGCTAATGAGAGACTTGATCTCAAAAATAAATAAATAAATAAATAAATAAATAAATAAATAAATAAATAAATATGATGGAAGTCCTCAGAGGAATGACGCTGAGGTTGTCCTCCAGCCTCCACAAGTATGATCACAATCACAATCACAAATGTGCACAAAGCCACCTTCCTCTGGTGACCTGCACACTACCCCAGAGTCCCCAATGTCCCCCATGGCAGTCACTCTGGGACTTGGCACACTACCTCACAGGCTGACCACTGGGCCTAGGCTTCCTCACTTGCAGAACAAGGCTTCTGTAGGCAGGACCTTTGTTCAACACCCAGCATGGTGTGTGGCTTTCAACGGACTCAATGGCTCTTACCGGAGTAAGCAAATGTTGAGCCCCATTGTACCTGGACTTACAAGGGCAGGAAGCAGATCAGAGGCTTCCTCTCTAAGGTCCCAGCTAAAAGCTGGTACATTAAATTCTGAACACAAATGTGCTAGGACCCTGGCATCCACCACCCTCTCTGAGGAGATTCATAAATACAGCTCGGATCAAGATGAGTCAAGACTGGATCTGTAGGCAGGAAAAGAAAGCGGATTTTAGAAAAGAGCATAAGAAGCGTGGACTGAAGGGCTTGAAGGAGGAGTGTTAACAGAGTTTTAAAGAAGCCCAGCATGGGTATAGCATACACTTGCACAGTTTGCATGGAGTAGATGTTTCAGCATTGGGTCCTCTGTCTAGCATCAATAAATTACTAATGAAGTGAAAGTTGCTTTCAGTGGAGAGTAGCTCCATCCCGAGGAGGGGCTTCCCCTGTACATCAGACTGCCTCTGCCCAGCTGTGCACATCCTTACAGGGGCTCTAACGGTTCCTGTGCTCCACAGCTGTCCCATCTCCTTGGGAACCTCAGAGCCTCAGTGCTGAAATTGACCTTGTGGCTATCAGGCACAACAGCCCACAGGCAGAAAGGGGCCGGAGTGCAGAGACCTCCATTCATTTATTCTTGAGGGCCAGGACTCCAGCATAGGAGCCCAACTGGCCTTCTCCACATCACCATTGATATTTTTATAGGACGACCTAAGAGTCAATTAGGTCAGGCCCCAGGAGCGATACCTCTGGGACATCATCTTTGACCCTCATATACACTATCAGGGGGAGGGGCTGGTCCTCAGGTCACCGCTATGTAAACTGTGGGTCAGAAACAAGACCTCTCCTGCCTCACCAGCCATCCCTGGCAGCATAGAATGCTGGTTCCACTGGGGCACACAGGCCAGGGCAGAGCTCTCCTGGCACATTTCAACACCCTCACCCAGGCAAGCACCCCTGGAGTTACATCAAGGGCCGTGGCTTCTTCTGGGTCCTGGGCCTATTTCTGAGTGCTCACACTCAGGAAGGATTGTAAGACCATTAGGCCACGCTGAGTTGCCAGGGGTCCAGAGAGTTCTCCCGAAAGGCGCGGGCACCTCAAACCACCATTCTATGCTGCCAGGGATGGCTGGTGAGGCAGGAGAGGTCTTGTTTCTGACCCACAGTTTACGTAGCGGTGACCTGAGGACCAGCCCCTCCCCCTGATAGTGTATATGAGGGTCAAAGATGATGTCCCAGGGGTATCACTCCTGGGGCCTGACCTAATTGACTCTTAGGTCGTACTATTAAATATATCAATGGTGATGTAGAGAAGGCCAGTTGGGCTCCTATGCTGGAGTCCTGGCCCTCAAGAATAAATGAATGGAGGTCTCTGCACTCTGGCTCCTTCCTGCCTGTGGGCCGCTGTGCCTGATAGCCACAAGGCCAATTTCAGCACTGAGGCTCTGAGGTTCCCAAGGAGATGGGACAGCTGTCAAGCACATGAACCGTTAGAGCCCCTGTAAGGATGTGCACAGCTGGGCAGAGGCAGTCTGATGTACAGGGGAAGCCCCTCCTCGGAATGGGGCTACTCTCCTCTGAAAGCAACTTTCACTTCATTAGCAATTTATTGATGCTAGACAGAGGACCCAATGCTGAAACATCTACTCCTCGCAAACTGCCCAAGTGTATGCTATACCCATGCTTGGCTTCTTTAAAACTCTGCCAGAAGGCTGAGGAGAAGGCTCAGTCGGGAAAGTGTTGGGGTTGGGCAAGTATGAACACCTGAGTCTGATCTTCAGCACCCATGTAAAAAGCTGAACAAGTGGTGTACACCTATAATCCCAGCAATGGAGAGGATAAGACAGAAAGATTCTCAGGGCTGGCTGGCCAACCAGGCAAGCCAATCAGTGAGCTGCAAGTTTAGTGAGAGACCCTGTCTCAAGAAATAATAATAGTAATAAGATGGAGAAATGCTGAAGGAAGCTATCGGACATCAGCCTCTGGCCTCCAGAGGGGACATATGTGCACCCGCACAAGTACATGTACACACAAAAATAAATAACAAAACCCAGTAGGAGTTAGGCATCATGCCACAGGCTTATAAATCCCAACACTCAGGAGGCTCACACGTGAGGACCACCAGTTCAAGATCAGCCTATAGTATACAGGGAGACTCTGTCTCCGTGGGCTGGAGTGCGGCTCAGTCATAGAACACTTGCTGGGAATGCATGAGCCCCAGGGCTCCATCCACAGCATTGCAAAAATGAAATAATAAATAACCTATAGGGGGCTCCTTTAGTCATAGCAGAGCTGTGCTTGAGGTAGGAGGAAAGAGTGAATTTCCTTTTCCTAGGAAAAGCCCATTAAAGTGAAGAGTCTCTCTTGTGGGTAGCAGGGTTCTCAAAGGATAGGGGAATCTTCAAGAGACCCCAAGCAGTTCTTCCTTTCTTAGCCAAAACCTGGCTGTCTGAAGGGCCTGGCCAGGCCACAGGATGCCTATCTCAGGTGTGCTCTGAAGTCCCAGTGACCCCGGCACTGTCTGACACCTCTGCACATGTTTCCATATCAGCTCTGCCACCACGCAGGCAACACCATGGCCATCCCTCCTGGCCCATCCCATGAGCTCTGCTAGAATTTGAATCTTCAGGATGAGCTTCCTCCAATGGCCCATGGGCTGAAAGCTTGTTCCCCAAAGCAATACTCCTAGGAGGCAGGTGAGGAGGGACTTTTAAGATCTGGGACCCATATCTCCTACTGTTACAGCTATGACAAGATACCTGACCAAAGCTACATAAGAAAGGGTTTATTTTGGCCCAGTCTGACCACTGCGGGGAGCTTCTTCATAGAAGGAGCTTGAGGCAGCTGCTCACACTGGGTCCATAGTCAGGAAGAAGAGAGATGAGTGCTGGTGTTCACTTTGTTCGCTCCTTTATGACCAGAATCCTGACCCATGAAACGGTACGTCCACAGTTGGAGTGGGTCTTCCCACCTGGATTAGCCTTATCTCGAAACTCCCTCAGCAGAGGATTGTCTCCTAGGTGATTTTAGACAATCGAAATTAAGTGAACACTAAAAATGAACATTTCTAGACCATTGCGGAGGTGCCTCAACAGAGATCATGGGGACTTCTTTGTCTTTTCTCTTTCTCATCACAAGCAGGCAAAGGGTGGAAGGATTGCCATATGATGAGTTGCCCCAGTAATGTGTGTCTCCCCCAACAAAAGGCTTAAAAGCAAAGGATTGGGGCTGGGCTTGGTGGCCTTTAGTCCCAGCACTGGGAAGCAGAGGCAGGCAGATCTCTGTGAAATCAAGGCCAGCCTGATCTACAGAGCAAGTTCCAGTTGGAGCTACAGGAAGACCTCGTCTCAAAAAAAAAAAAAAAACAAGCAAACAGGAAATGGATTGTTGGCCTGATCATGTGGCTTTCTAAGTTCAGACCTAAGGAGATAGCTCAGTCAGTAAAGTTCTTGCCTTGGAAGCAGGAGGACCTGAGTTCAATCCCTGAAACCCATGTACAAAGCCAGACATGGTGACTGTTCCAGTGCTGGGAGGCAAAGACAGGTGAATCCCTGGGGTTCACTGGCCAATCAGACTAGTCTGCTTGGTGAGTGACACTAACTCACTCAAACAAGATGGACAGCATCCGAGTTGACCTTTGGCCACCACATGCACATGTACACCCCCCCACACACACACATGTGCATGTGTGTACACACACACACTCACACTCAAAACTATGAGCTAAAATAAATGTTTGTTTTTTACAAGCTAATTGTGTCAGGTGTTAGTTACAGTAACAGAAGGCCGGCTCCTATGGGCCTCTTCCTCCATCCTCACCACCTACATTTTGACAGTCCTCAGCAGAGTGAAGGCTCCAGGGACGGTGTCACTTAGGAGCTCGAGCAGGTCCTTAGTGCTTCCTAACACTGGAGTGCTGTCAGGGGTCAGAGAGGGGAGGCATCCCAGGGCTGAGTGGCTTCTAATGGCCAGAAGGGAGTGTACGGGCTCCAGGGACCAGGCCTGGGGCCATTTGCAGAGGATGCTTGTTCTGGTTTCCCTTTTATTGCTGAGACAAAACACTCTGACCAACCAATTTGGGGAGGAAAGGGTTTATTGGCTCACATCTTCCGGGTTATAGTTCATCACTGAAGGATCCCAAGGTAGGAACTCAGGGCAAGAACCTGGAGGCAGGAGCTGAAGCACAGGCCATGGAGGAATGCTGCTTACTGGCTTGTTCCCCTGGCCCATGCCTGGCCTGCTTTCTTATACTGTACACAACAACCTGCCCAGGGTGGCACCACCCACAGTGGGCTGGGCCCTCCCACATCACCCAACAATCAAGTCAATACTCCACAGATATGGCCACAGGCCAGTCCAATGGAGCCAATTCCCCAACTGAGGCTCCCTCAACCCAGGTGTGTCAAATTGACACTAAAGCTATCTAGCACAATGCTCTTATAGATTCTTGGGAGAAGGCCTACCATGCATGTTTTCCTGGATTAAAGAATGATTATGAATACTTCTTCAAATCCCATACCTGCCATTCATTCCACACATGTGCCTCTCAGCTTGGTGCCTGTCCTGAGCACTGTGGTCCAGAAGGACAGACTGCTGCACCAAGCAAGACATTGTTGGGCTGTTCTGTGTGCATAGAGCAATTTCCCTGGGGTCTCGGTATACAGTCCTTTCCTCTCTGATGAGAGACAGCTCTTCTCACACACACCTCTTCCTGAGACACCTATCTGCATGTTTTCCCCAGTCTTCTCCAGAGCACTGATTTTTCCTCATTCTGAAATATTGAGACTTGCTAAAGACCTCATCAGCTGCCTTCTCTCCTCTACCGCCTTCTGTGTGGCTATCGTTCAGCTTGCTTCTGGAATGGGCAATGGACTTCCTGTTGGGCTGTGGGAAGTCACATTTCTGCTTCCAGCTGGAGGAACCACAACAAGACACCAGTGTAAACAGCTGAGGGCACTGTGATTCCAGTCAGATCCCCCAAACTGCTCCACCTTCCAGCTGTCCCAGGAGGTGAAGAAGGGCTTTCTATGGATGGGAAAGGGAAGGCGTCTCTGTTGGATTCGCAGGGCAGAGGCTCTGGGAGGGCTACAGAAACCTAACCACCTGTGGCTATGTGAGAGACAGAGCTCCTGTTCTGTGTAGTCAATGTCCATTTTCAAAACTTCCAGGTGAAAAGTTCTAAAAGCTCATTCAGTTTTTAAAAAATGTTCTCAAAGGAGTCTGGGCAGCTCAGTGGGTAAATTACGTGTCCTGAAAGCGTGAGGACTCCAGTTCAGATAAAGTACCCACTTAAAACCTGCAGAGGGCAGTACAACTTGGCTGTAATCAGAGCGACAAGGAGTCTGTTGGCCAGCTAGTCCGGCCAAATTGGTGATCCCCAGGCTGAGTGAGAGACCGTGTCTCAAACATTAAGGTAGAGAACAGTGGAGGAAGTCATCCAATGTCAACCTCTGGCCTCCACATGTCTATGTGTGCCCCCGTGCACACACACAAACACGTATGTGTACACCCTCCTAAATACACATGCACATGCACAAAATGTTGTCTTGTGATTTAAACTGTGGAGTAACTACGCAGTTGGACAAACAGCATCTAGCTCCCTACAGGAAACAGCTATTTGGAAATTATGCTTATAAGGATGAAAGGCTGGTACAGGGCTAACTTTGACTGCCTGGGTGTGATTTGGAGGATTCTCTGGAAGGAGGGTGTTCTCTCTTCACTCCTGCCCCTCAGCAGTCAGCAGAACCGCACACAAGTTCACACACTTGCAGCCCTTATGGTCAACAACAGTTACATCCTAATTCTGGATGGACTGAGAACACAAAAGTTCCCACACTCCCGGGAAGAGCCCTATTGTGTTGTAGTCATGGTAACTCGCAGCAGACCCAGCGCTAAGCCCTTTCAATGCCCTCAAGGAACAAGTTTTGCCGCCAACCAATCAGTGGTATCCCCTGTGTGACATTCAGCCAATCACGAAAAGGTATCTCTCTACTAATCCACCTGAATGGCAACTTTCTTGCCCAGTTACATTCAGGAGATGGCAAATGATGCTGCACACCCTCTGAGGGTGGGGGCGGGGGAGGGGTGCTCATCAGGACTACTGCTTGCGCCCCGCCCCACCCGCCCCCCCCCCCAGACAACCGGAGGGGCCGAGGTCCTGCTTGCTTGAGTGAGCAGGAGTTCAGTTTTGCTTTTCATTTTGGAGTTGAGAGATGGTCTCATTGTCCTTGACAAAGTTATCATTCAGTGTCTACATTGTGACTATGTTAATTAAGACTTTTCACTCCCAAACCCTCTCCGGCATAACTTTTTTATTTTCCCTGGAGTTAATGTTTGCTTTATGGTTTTCATCTGCTTCATTTTCTTTTCCTGTTTTGCATAACTTTTTTTGTTGTTTTCAACAAACTGCATAATTACTCTGCATTTTACATTTGCTTATTATTGTCTGTACTTCTCCCTAATTTATCCCCAAACTCTTCTCCACTCCCTAGGCTCCTTCCCTGTGGGTATAAAATGTCTTTCACTGTGTTCCAATACATTAGCTTAGTTCCATTGATTTCATTTTCTGCAAATCCCCTTGGATGCCCTTGACCTCTCCAGCTGCTCTTGTCTTACAGTGGTGTTGCCCTCGTTGCCAGTCGGCAGAGCCTCTACTGCTCTCTGACTCATTGGACCCATTTTCTGAAACCTGGGCAGAGTGAGGTTTTGAAGATGGCTGCATATCTGGAACTGCCTTCCCTCCCATTCTTGATTATTCAGCTGATGTTAGAGGCTCAGTTATCTCCACCCCCAAATTCATGTGTTGAAGTGCTAACCCCACTATCTTACGGTGTAATTGTACATGGAGCTGTAGCCTTTGCACAGGTAACCAAGGTAAGAGGAGGGTGTTAGAGGAGCACTAATCTAGTGTGAAGAGGAGGGTGTTAGAAGGAGCACTAATCTAGTGTGAAGAGCAGGGACTGGGGTAGAAATATTTGCTATGCAAGCTTGAGGACCTGAGCTTCGATCCCCAGAACCCACACAAAATGCCAGATGCAAACATGCAGCTTGTAAACCCAGCACTAGGGGCAAAAATGGGGGAAAAAGGAAGGTCTTCACAGCTTGATGGTCAGCCAGCCTAGCCCAAACTAAACAAAACTGACGCCCTCCAGGTCCATCGAGAGACCTTGTCTCAAAGGGAATAAGGCAGAGAAAGATCAAGAGAGATACTCAATGCCCTCCTCTGGCCTCCGCACACATGTACACAGACATACCTCTGCATACACACGTATACCACATACAACGTACATGTACACCACACACAAAAATAAAATTTTAAAGGAATAAATTAGGGTGCAGACAATACAAAGAGGAAGATGGGGGGCGGTGGACCATCTCTGAACAAGGAGAAAGACCATGGAAGAAATCAAACTTGCTGTCACCCGGGTCTCAGAGATTCATCACCCAGTTGTAAGAAAAAGCCCTGCCCCCCACCCTTTGAATCTGTCTGGGCTGTGAGATGAGGCTCCCACCCCTAGCAAACTCACAGAGTTGCTGCAGTGTGCCCCAATTCAACACGATTTTCCTTTAGAATTTTGAAAGTATTGCTCTGCATTCTTCCAGCCTTCGGAATTACAAGATTCTCCTACCGTTTGATTCTTGGGCCGCTGTGAGTGATCCATCACCTTGTCTGAACGTCACAAGTTCATGGTCTCCTCCCCTCGCCCTCTGCGTCCTGAAATCCAAATGGAAATAAACATCTATCTTAAGTGAAAAAACGTTAAGCCTCCTCCCCTTCCCCCCAGCTAGTCCAGGCTCTGGGAGGCCTTTGTGCCGAGTAGGACTGGCTCAGGCTGGTATGGTAAGTGCCTTTCCTCCTCCCTGGCATCTAGTGGGCATCTTGCTGTTTGTGGTCACCGGACACCCAACACATGCTCAAGAGTCTTTCCCACATGAACTCCATGGCCACACGCTCCCCAAGGTGCTGAGGGGTGAGGGTTTAGTCATCACAGTTCTGGGGTTCTCTGAGGCTTGTCTGGGGGTCCTGTCACCTGTCTTGTCAGCACATCTGGGTAAAGGACTAAAGATCCATGTGATGCTCAGCCAGCTCTTTTCTTTCCTGGACCGCTGTCTGGCTCAAGGAGCCTCATCTGCTCTCTCTCTCTCTCTCTCTCTCTCTCTCTCTCTCTCTCTCCCTCTGTTTTGGGTTCCTGTGGCCCCCTATCCCCTTTCTCTAGGAGCGATGTCCCTCGCCTGAGCTGCAGCACCTCCTTGTGAAGCCGTGGAGGCTCCCCATTGTCTGTCTGTATGTCTGTCTTTCTGTCTGCTCCCTCCTTGCCACAGCCTCACTTCTAAGGGAGAGCCCCCTTTGTTGCTGAAGCGACAGATGTTCCCCTGCCCACCACTGCCTTGCAGAGTCCCCACTGATGCCTGGGCTTCGCGGACCTCCCTCCCTGTTGCTCGCCCACGTTCCTCTGTTTCAACTCATTGATGGCTTGGTCTCCCCTTAAGCTGCCTGTGAGGGCTGCTGCTGAGACGCTCTTGTCAGCTCTGCTCCAGGCTCACTACCTGACATCAGTCAAGGCTCGGACAACCTGTCTCCTCCATCCCTCCCACCATCAGAGGCTCTCTTCCCTTACAAACCACTTCCGCATGCATAATAGTATATCCTGTGATCTTTCTCTGAGGAGGCTGAACTAATGTCAGCTCAGACGGGGCACCAACAACAGAAACAAATTATTCCACTCGAGTATCGTTTGAACCAATGACTTTAACTGGGGTTACTTACAGAAACACGGGCACCTTACAGGTGGATATACCACTAGAGAAAAAAATTCTCTCCCAGCACCTGTTAACTGCCTCAAGAGGGTCAAGGACCTTGTGAACCCCTTCCCCTAGCAGTCATTAACCACCAATAAATCCTGGGGTGGGCCATCATGAACTCATCCCTCAGCAACTATCACTGCCTATAAATCCTCAGAGTCAGAGCCTCTGGAATCACATCCCCTCCATGAAGAAATACTAACAACCCCAAACTTAAGCAAGTCTTGGGTGGGAAATCACAGCTGCTGAGAATCCAAGGGGACAATGTGCATGTTATTACAGCATAAGGACAGTGGCCCATGGCATTGCCGGAGCCTTCTCCGAGGCAGAGACCGCAGTCCTGCAAGCCAGCACCGAAGCCACACTTCCTAAGCTGCACTTCCCATGGCCTCCAAAGCATAAGCTCAAACCACCCCTTCTTCCCATCCTGCCATGAAGATGCTTCTCTGAGTTCGGGGTTCACAGGGAGCCCCTATGGGCTGCCAGCTCAGCAGGGAAGGACCACCCAGCACAGGAGATGAGAGCTGGCCTGTGCAGAATGGTTTGCACACCCTTTGTGCCAACACCCCTCTGATGTCACTCTGTGCTAGGAGCTCATTTGTTACCTGGCTCCTCTAAGGAGGAGGGAACCAGGCGGGCTTTAGGGCCACCTTGGGTCCCCATGGGCTGCCTCATGTCCCAGGCTGTTCTCAGTCTGCCAAACAGGACTCTGCTAGTCCTATGACCCTTTCCCAAGTGTTCTCATGGGCAATTTCTACTCATACCTGGCTCCATCCTCCTCTTCCTACCCCTCATCAGGCCTAGACTTTGGCTGGGTAGCAAAGGATACATCCATCCATGATTTACTTATAGGACATGCAAACTCAAGAAACACTAGGAGCCAGGCCTAGTGGCTCAAGCCTTTAATCCCAGCACTCAGGAGGCAGAGGCAGACAGATCTTGGTGAGTTCAAGGCCAGCCTGGACTACAGAGTGAACTCCAGGCCAGCTGGAGCTACATACAGGGAGACCCTGTCTCAAAAAGACCAAAAAGAAAAAAAAAAAAAAAAAAAACACTAGAAGCCAGTGATATTCGGACATGGAACAGCAACCCATGTGTATGGCTTCTCTCGTTTCTGTGACTAAATATTGGCATTTTAAGGGAGGAAGAGCTATTCTGGCTTCAGTTCTAGGGAGCATCCGTTCACGGCAGGAAGAGCAGACCAGCCAGTCACGCTGAGTCCACAGTCGGGGGCCAGAAGACTAATGCCAGAGTCCAGCTCGCTTTCCCCTTTTTATTCAGCCCAGTAGTTAGGGTAGGTCTTCCCACTGCAATTACCTTAATCTAGATAATCCTTCACAGAAATGCCCAAAACCAGCCTAACCTAGCAGTTCCTCACAGACACACACAGAGTGTCTGCTAGGCAAGTTGCCAATCAATGTGAAACAGAACACTGTCAGTAGTTTTGTCTTTCTCTTGGTCCAAGTAGAGATTGAGACAAGGATTAAAGTATTATATTGTCCTGTTGGAGTTTCACTGGGAGACACAGCTATCATGTGTACATAGCATGGTGGGGTTTCTGAAGCAAAAGAGGCATCAATTCAAGAGGACAAAAGTGACTTTTAACTCTTACTGGTCTTCAGACAGGTAGACAAGCCCCATATCACATGATCCAGCTTAGCCTGGTCTGAATACCAGGAGTCAAAGCAGGAGGGCAGGAGGCAAAAGTAGTTATAGGGCTGGAGAGATGTCTCAGTGGTTAAAAATATGTACTAATTGCAGGGGACCTGAATTCAGTTGCTAGCACCCATGATGCGTAGCTCACAACCGCCTGCAAGGCCAACTCCAGAGAGTCTGACATCCTCTCTTGGCTCCCACAGGCACCTGTACTCATGCACACACACACACACACACACACACACACACACACACACAAATATATATGTAAAAAATTAATCTTTTAAAAACTAAGGTTACAATTAAATGTTGTCCTTGGTCTGGGGATCAAAGGGCTGTGTTTGAACACAGCCAGAAAAGGGAGGGAAAGAACTGAGCTCTTTGTAAGAGCTATACGGTCACAGCACATTTTATCAGCAGGTGTGGCCCTATTTCAGAGAGAGAGAGGGAGAAGGAGAGGGAGAGAGGGAGAGAGGGAGAGAGGGAGAGAGAGAGAGAACAAGAGACAACACAAGGGGGGCTGGAGGATCTGTGAACTAATGGTCTGATTTTCTCTCACCATGTTGGACAATGGCAGCTAGCCTTAGCTCCTAATCAACCGGGAATCACAAGGGGAACACAGCTGGCTGTTGCTATGGTTTTCGGTACACTGTACGAGATGTTCACCATGTTCTGAAATTGGCTATGTATTAGGGGATTTTGCTGAACAGTAACCGGACAGGCCGTAGAGATGACTCAGGGGTAAGAGCTCTTGTTGCTCTTGCAAAGGACCCAGGTTAGAGTCCTTCACCCGAAGGACAGCTAACAACTGTTCCTCACTCCAATTCCAGGGGCTCCAACTGCCTCTTCTGGCCTCCACTGGAATTGCATGCACACACCCAGGCAAAACACTCATAAACATAAAATAAAACTAAACATATAAATAAGCTCACATGACTGTTCCACATAGAGTTAAGGTACACTAGGCTAAACTGTAATACCCAATAGATTAGATATATTCAATGCATTTTTAAACCTTTGGGTTTAATTTCCACTTTTATTAATTTACTTACTTAGGTTTTTTTTGTTGTTGTTTTGTTTCTTGTTTGGGGGCTTTGTTTCAGGTTTTTTGTTTTTGATACAGGTTCTCACTATGTAGCCCCAGCTGGCCTAAAACTTGGTATATAGGCTGGGCTGGCCTTGATCTCACTGAGATCCATCTGACTCTGCCACCTGTGTGCTGGGATTAAAGGTATTTTTAAAGGTTTTGGGGGACATGGTCTTACTGTGCAGCTGAGGCTACATCGAAAGTTCCTGGAATCCTCCAGTCTCAGACTCCCAAGTGCTGGGATTATAGGCAACCACCATGCCAAGCCTTGCGATGCATTTTTGCCTCACGATTGTGTGTTAGCTACTTTTTGTTGCTATGAGAAACACCATGATGCAAGTGATCTATGGAAGAAAGAGTTTCTTAGAGTTCAGGGTTGGAAAGAGGAAGTCCATAATGGTGAGAGAGGGCTAGCAGCAGGCAGCCAGAAGAGGAAGCTGAGCGATCGCATCTCAGCTGCAGGAAAGAAGCAGAGAGAGTGAGCTGGAAGTGAGGCAAGGCTAGAAACTCTCAACATCCACTGCCTAAAGGCTCCAGAACTTCCCCCAAACAGCGCCACTAACTATGGAGTACACTTCTCACTCAAACCATCACAAAAATTGACATGGGTTTATCAGGGTGTGACCCCATCATAAGCTGAAGAGCATCTCTATTAGAAATGAAAGCTTCCCCAAACAGCCTCAATCGACAGCCCTTAGTAGTCTGTGGATAACCTCTGTGTTCTTCAAGGACTGTGTTTTACGCCATTTCCCATGTAAGGTCCCTATGAAACTAAGCCAGTGGTGTGCAACAGGCTTTCTAGAGGACAGAGTGTCGCTTGTAGAGTCTGCTGTCTTCTGTGGTGGCAACACTGCCAGCCAGGCCAATTGCATCTACACGTACAGGGACACTTGAAAATGGAACTAGGAGAAGATGCCCACCACCTCCAGCTCTGGGGCCAGTTTCTCGCTGGTAACAGCAGTATGGTTTCAAAACTCCCTGGGGTCATCCCTGGTCCTGTCACCTATGTATTTTCATGTTTAAAGCCATCTCAGCAGTAGGAAATCTGGCTAACACACACACACACACACACACACACACAGACACACACACACAGCCACAAGGCTTGGGAGAATATTGTTCTTGGTGTCTAAAGCCCAGAGCAGGTGAGGGACTGAGGAAGCTTGCAACCTGGGGATACTGTGGGTCAGATACTAGACAACAAGAACAGATCTCAGATGAGGCAACTGGAGTCCACACCTCTCACCTTCCCATTTCTAGGGTGAACCAGGCCCCGACTCCCTTACCTCTTCGGCCTCCCCATCTGCAAGGTGATGTGGATACAACCAAGTGCCTTCCCAGGCCCCCACTTAATACCCAGCATGTAATGAGTCCAAGCAGCGGTGGGGACAGATAGGGCAAGGAGGGAGTCAAATAAGGCAGGCAGACTTCTAAGCAGGAGGCTGGGGCAGGAGCAGCCCCGGCCAGCAGCAGAGCGGGTCCATGGGAGCTGCGGAAGGAGTGAGCAAAGACGGCCCAGTGCTGCAGCCACTGCCAGAGTTCCCCCAAGCACTGGTGTCCTGCGCCTGTTAGCTGGTAGGTAGGAACTCAGGACCAAGCACCCAGACTGCTGCCTCTTGAAGCTAACACCCCTTCAAGCTGTTTGTCTCAGATGAATCCCTCCACAGAAAACCACAGGGGGCAATTTAAACAAGCCCAAATTGTGGAATCGCTCTTCTGGGTGACCTAGAGTAAACTTTGTTCATTATAATCTCTTTATCACATTAAATTCTACTGTCTAGCATCTATGTTAAGCGGCATGATCACCAACTGAGCATGCTCAGAAAAGAGCCTACCTCTACATGGGATGATCAGTCTTTCCAATATGAATATCCATAATGTTCCCCAATAAAATCATCCTGTATCCGTGTTTAGGGACACATTGCTTTGGAATTCACAATGTAAGGGGAGAACTCCACCGTCATCTTCCCAAGGTGTGTATGGGCCTTGCAGGCACCAAGTGTGAACCCACTGTGTTTGGTAAAGCATCTTTGATGAGCCCACCCTGTCCTGGATCACTCTACCCATGGTCCACAGAGGTTGTCATGTTAGTATTAAGTGTCAACTTGACACATAGGAGGCAAGCCTCTAGGCACACCTGTGAGGAATTGTCTAGATTAAGGTTAGCCTCAGAATGTCTGTGAGGGATCGTTTTAAATTAATTGATGTGGGAAGGCTGTCGCTTGCAGGAAGCTGGATCGTGGATTGTACAAGAGTGGAAAAACCAAGCTAAACACGAGAATGCATTAATGTGTTGCTGTCTGCTATGTGGCTATGGCTATAACATGGCCAGTTATCTCAAGTTCCTGCTGCTGGACTGTGTCCTGGAGCTGTTAGCCATGCAGGCTCTTCCCCCCGAGGTGCTTTGGCCAGAGTATTTTATCACAGAAACAGGAAGAGAAACTAAGACAACATTCAACCTCACAGCTCTTCTGGAGACACGCTCCATTCACACACATGTTATAGACAGAGGTAGCTCCTAAGACTGAAGGCTTGTGTGGAAAACACTGATCAGGGCCTCATAACAAACAGAGGTGTGTGGAGTGAGGGGTCAGATGAGGTTTTGCCTTGCACAGATAATAAAACTATATATATAATGTATATAGATTATATGTATATAGATTATATGTATAATTATATATAATTCTAATATATAGTTTTATTATACATATAATATAATACATATAATATATAGTTTTATTATACATGTAATAAATGTAATACATATGATATATAGTTTTATTATACATATAATATATAATACATATAATAAATATATACGTATAATAAAACTAAATCGTTTTATATATGTATAATATAACTATATATATTAGAATTAGCTAATTTCCCTTTGTTCTATTTTCTGCTAAACTGAATTGGGCAGTGATTGCTTAATTTGATCTTTTAAACTTTTATCAAGGATAATTATCAAATATTTGCTTCTGGAATTAGTAGGATTTTTTTTTTAAGCAAAAGAATTTTCAGTGCTTTGAGAGCCCACTGGACAGGAGTGGGGATCTCTCCTGACAGCCTCGTGCTGAGGTGAGGTGTTCTGCCCTCTGTGGAGAGCTCTGTGGAGAGCTGTCCTCATGTTCCAGGGACGCTGTGTCCCTAGGCCACCCTGGAAGAGGATAAAGCACTCCATGTGGGGAGAGGCAGTCTGTGGAGCGTGGCAGACAGCTATGCCTCTCTTTGGCTGTGTGGCACAGAGGCCATCTTTGTGCCCACTTTCTTCTAGCGGTGATAGCACCCACCTTGATGGGCCATGAGAACTTGGGAACCACTGGGCAAAGCTTAGAGCTGTGGCCTGCACAGCAAGTATACCTGGGTCGCAGGAAGTCTCTTTCTCTCTATCTCTCTCTCTATCTCTCTCCTTGTCATGTATGAGCACATGTGTGTTTGTGTGGGAGGGTATGTGGGTACATGTGGAGGCCAAAGGTCAAGCTGCAGAGTCATTCCTCAGGCACAATCTACCTTACATTGAGACTGGGAGGAGGCCCAAGCCCTGATCCCAGGAAAGGAAGAGGGACACGCGAGTCTGGGGGTTGAAGCCAATAAATGTGAGGAATCACAGGAAGATAACTCATGCTTTATTCACTCTAGGCAAAGGCTGCTAGGCAGGCAAATGCTGGCCAGTATGTAGACACATGCTGGCATACACAGAGGCACATATCACCACACGCAGACCACATGGAGGTAGGCGCATAACCCTGCAGACACACACACACACACACACACACACACACACACACACACAGACTGGTGGACACTTGGGTCAAGGAAAGCTAAGGCCTTTGACCTCAAGGCCCTAGTCATAAAAACCCCACAGAAAAGTGGCATTTGCCAGAAATAGCTACACACAGATGTTTTTTCCATCTCTAGCACTTTACATTTTTTTCCAAAGCCAATTATTTTTAATTTATTTATTATTTTTATGTGTATGAGTGTACTGTCTGCATGTAGGTTGGTACACCCCTGTCATGCATTGCTGTGGAGGTCAGAAGAGGGCATAGAATTCCCCTGGAACTGGAGTTAAAGACGGTTCTTAGCCGCCATGTGGGTGCTGAGAATTGAACCCAGGTCCTATGCAAGAGCAGCAGTGCTCTTAACCACTGAGCCATCTCTCCAGACCCCCAAAGCCAATTTTTTATTGAAGCTCTGTGTATTTCGTACAAAATTTCAAATCAAATCTAGACCCATGCCCCCCCTCCCCCCACCCCACCAGAGCTCATTTATTCTGCCAAACATGTTTTTCTTTTTCTCAGTCTCTCTCAAAATTCTCAATGCAAAAGATTACTGTTTTGAGCAGAAGTTCACTGTTTCAGTCAGTTCTTTGACCCAGTCTTGTTGTTGTTGTTGTTGTTGTTGTTGTTGTTCCTTCCAATATGCATCATTCCAAGATATGCATATATTCATGCCACATATATCATAAGTTTAGCATCTTCAGCTTCCAATTTTTTTTCTTTATTACGCTGAAAGATGTCATGTTTGAAGCCTCCTCCTTCGCAAGCCCAAACCACCATCAGTTCTGCCTTTGTACTCCACACTGGGGTCTTCCCTTCCCATGGTCACCAAATGAGGTCCAATAAGCACCGAGTCCTGTCTTGATCCTCCTGTACTGGTCTCCATGATACAGCCTGGGTAGTCCAACAATGGCAGTCTATACTCTGAAGAGGCTGAAACCCCAGAAGCAGCTCAGTCCATTAGTTGGATGCCTCAGCAGTCCCCATCTGGCACTGAAGGTTTGGAGGATTCTTGGAAAGACATGAGTCTTCAGTCCATATTGGAAGGTTGAAAAGCTGTGTCTCATGTCTTTGAAGGATGGCAAAAGCAGTGGCAACCACAGGGTAGCTGCACTTGCCAGTAAGACAGGCAAAACAATTGTGCTCTTTTTTTTTTTAACTTTTTGTCTTTTTACTAAGATCTCAAGTTTTATACCTGAAGTATAATTTCTCAGGCCTTGCTATTTATATATTTCTGGTTATACTTTCCTTTTGGATGTTTAAGGCCACACAATTAGCCCAGATTAAACAAGGTTTTTGTTTTCTCATGGTCAGTTGAGGATCTGGTCCTCAAGGGTCACTCAGGTTGAGTGGGGGGGACACCTGGCTCCTTTGGGCTTTTCATTTATCAGTTCCATCCACTCAGGACAAAGTCAAGTCTTGCTAGACCAGGCTTCCCTTTTTGAAGCATAAGCAAACTTTCCTCTTTATAGACTGGACACTGGCTGAAGTCCCATTAGTGGATCTCCAAGACCTCCCTGCACAGGAAGACTGATGATTCACAAGACCTCCCTGCACAGGAAGACTGGTGATTCACAAGTGCAGGACATTTCAAGAGATGCCCCCATGCATAGTCCCCTGGGACTTAGTTGACCTCTGAGGGCAAGGAACAAAGTTATCCCTTAAGACCCTTGGCCAAATTGGTATGGGCATTAAATATGGTCGTTAAGCATCCAGAAAGGCTAAGTTACATCAGCCTGATACTTTTAACTACTATGTAATATTTTAGAAAAGGCTTGGACAAAAGCTCAAGCAGCCTTGTATAAGAAATACTAAGAAGCACTCACATAAAATACATACTGTGGTTAGACATAATGTCATGACAAAATGGTTTTTTCCTCATTCTTTTGATCTTATATTACTCTAAAATAGCTACATACAGATTTTATCATCCTTTACTATTGGGCTCCCCAGACCTCTGTAGTTAGCCATTTTCTGCTAACTCATAGCCTCCTGGCTGTCCAGTATCAACCATCTTGGCCCATGCTGAATATCAATCAACTGGTCTATACAGCCTTCATTTCCAAAACAGGATCTGTCACTGCCCATAATACTTGGTTTGGGGCCCCTTCCATCTGAAGAGCTGCCACAGCTTGGATGATATCCTGAATATTATCCTGCTACACTGATTTCCATATCCAAGTTTTTGCTAGAAAGTATCCCATCCGTTCCCTCCTTCATTCTTGTGTTTATCCTCAGCCGAAATCCCCAGCACACAACC
The DNA here is from genome assembly GCA_009823505.1 of Rhizomys pruinosus. Taxonomy (NCBI): domain Eukaryota; kingdom Metazoa; phylum Chordata; class Mammalia; order Rodentia; family Spalacidae; genus Rhizomys; species Rhizomys pruinosus. The sequence continues at coordinate 635,860 of VZQC01005922.1, forward strand.
ATCCTTCAGTTTGGTTCCCCTTTTCCAAAACACATGGCCCCAGGGTAGAGACACAAATCTCTGAGTGAACAGAGACCTGGAACACTGCATCACCTGCAGCCAGGTGGGGTTTCGGGGTAGAAAGGCTTAGTGGCACTAGATGAAAAGCTTGGTGCCAAGCTTGGGATGGAGGACAGGGAGGAGAGCCCAGAGAGCTTCCAGGCACCCACCCAGGCCCTCCTGTTCCACACACATCTCTGCCTCTATCTCGTTTCCTGTCACTGTGATAAAATTCCTGACAAAAGCAACATAAGTGAGAGAGGGTTTATTTGGCTCATGGATGCAGATTACGATCCATCACTGAAGGGAAGGCGAGTGGCCGGAGCTTGAAGCAGCTGGCCACGTTACATGCACAGTCAAGAGCAGAGAGCAATGCACTGATGCTGCCTGCTGGAGCTCAGCTTATATTCTCCATTTTTATACAGTCCAAGATACCCAGCCCAGAGAAATGGTGCCATTCACAGCCAGCAGGTCTTCCCACACCAATGAATGTAATTAAGATAAGCCTTTAGAGACACACTCACAGGCCCGTCTCCCAGGTGGTTCCAGATCGTGTTCAGGTAGCAGTTAACACTGACCTCCTTTCCCACTGGACAGTGTCCATGGCACATGGGGAGGGACACCATTGTTTAATCACCATCAGTCAGTGACCCAAACTTGTCCACTCCAGCAGCATCAGCAGAGACATGCTATTTACAGGACTTGGCCAATGACAACCATGATCTCAGCCTGCTGATGGCCCCTTTCTCCACAGAACACTTAATGCAGCATTAAGCACTGTTCAGAGGCAGATAAAAATAGCTTTGGATCAAAGTAGTTTCCTTCTGTCTCTGAGGGCAGATCAGTGGGCTGGGCACATGTGGGCAAATTCATTTTTTGTTCTTGGCAGGAGCTCCACGCTCTCCCCAACCCCCCCCCCACCCCCAGCACACAGAAGCCTGTCAATGTTGATATCTGAGGCTGAGATCATAGGCTGCAGGCCCCACTACAGCTTCTGTGGACCCACTTAAAGCCTGCAAAGTCTGTGCTAGCATTTTGCAGACAGGCGGCCAAGCTCGGCAGTCGGCGGCAGAGAAGTGCACCACTCTGGACAGACACAGGTAGCGACCTCCGTTTTCAGCCCTGTGGCCTGCAACTCCATACCACCATTCTCATTTTGTAGGCTGGAAAATAAAGTCTGGGGGAGGTCACTCATCTCACTAAGAACCAGTGCGTAACTAAGTCTAGATACCCTGCAAGCTTCATCTTTCCCCAGAAACCTGAGAAAGGTCTTTTAGGACTGCAAATGTCACATCAAATAGCCTTAGTCTGATTCCTGACTCCACCATTTACAAGGATGCAAGTGAATTAATTATCTTTTGATTTCTACCCACAGGCATGGGTGTGAGGGAAGACTGGGACTGAAGTCCCTGGGAATAGATGACCCCACCACCACCTCGAGGTCACCTCCTGGCTCCTGTACCCATTCCAGCCAAGCTGGCGCAACTAGAAGTGCCGAGCCCTGGACGCTGGTTGTAACCTGACACTGCTACCCACCTCCCAGTGACTTTGAAGGTCAGCTAAGCTGTGTATGCACAAGGAACGATGATAGGGCAGAGGGCACCGGTTTTGACTGCCACCCCTACAGCCATGCACGGCTTCCCTCCATGCCCACCACATCTGCCTTACGCAAGCTGTCACACTGGAGGCTTTCTGTGTAGCTAAGTGTATGCTGGCACCCCCCTCCCCAAGAGGGCTTGCCCTTGCCCAGACAGTGCAGACCCTGGGCAGTACGCTGAACTAAGTACTCACCTATCAGGATCTCACCTCAAAGACCCAGAAGACAGTGAGTGCCCTTTAGATGTGGGGAATGTAAATGTCCTTAAGGATTGCTGAGGCCCAAGTTGCCTTGAGCCATCCTCCTGAGTACCGAGAGAGGCATGAAGAGAGAGGAAGAGGAGGATGCAGCAGACAGCAGCAGGAGGAGCAGAGCAGGAACTCTAGCTTATGAGCTAGTCCATTCTAGATGTTCAAAGTTGGAGTGCAGATCAGCATCTGGCAGTGTGGTGTGGCTCCATCCTGGCTTGCAGATGCCTGTCTTCTCTGTGTGTCCTCACACAGAGGAAATGAAGCTCTTGGGTGTCACCTCCTAACAGTGTGACCAGAACACTGAAGTCAATGAGATGCCGTCACCACAAAGGCCAGTGAGCAAAGACAAGAACTGAATCTTTACCAGAGCTCTGCAATCTGAAAAAGCAGCAGATGAATCATTAAAAAAACAAACAAACAAAAAAAAAAAAAACTCCTCAGGCCTCACCACCAGCCAGCAGATGTCATGGAGGGACAGGGATGAAGCAGGTGATCATTGCATAGCTCAGGCTTGCCCCTCTGGGCAGGTGGTGTGATAGTGTTTGCTCTCAACAAAATGTGGAGTCAGTCAGGAAGGAAGTCTCAGCGAGGGAGTGTCCAGATTAGGCTGCTCTCCAGGCATTTCTGTAGGAGATTATCTGTAAAAATTTTATTACATGTCTGTGTGTTTATGTGAGTGTATAAGTGTGTATGTGTGTCTGTGAACATGCATGTAAGCATATGTGGGTGTGAATGTGTATGTGAGTATGCGTGAGTGAATATATGAGTGTGTATGTAAAAGCGTGTGTATGTGTATGAATGTAGGAATGACTGTGTGTATGTGTGTTATATATATGAATGTGAGTATAAGTGTGTGTGACAGTGTGTGTATGTGTAAGAGTGCCATAGTATGTACACTTAGGGGTCAGAGGACAACTTGCAGGAGTCAGTTCTCTTCTTCTACCTGTGGATCCAGGAGATCAGATTTAGATCTTTGGGCTTGTCAGCTAGCAGCTTCCCCTACGGTCCTGTACGTTTTTTATGAGGTATACCTTAATCACATTCCTAGGGATGGGAAAACCTGCCCACGGTGAATGGCGTCATCCTCCAGGTAGGGGATCCTGGATGGAGAGGAGTAGCATGCAGGCACTCATAGCTCTCTATCCAACTGCAGATGCAATGCCACCATCTCCCCTGAAGCTCCTGTCACTGTGACTCCCCTAATATTATAAAGTGTGATCTGGATCTGTGAGCTCCCTAAGTTGCTTTTCCCAGGGTATTTATCACAGCAGCAGCAAAGGACAAACAGGTAGCCAGCCACTTTTCTAGGACGATAATGCCTGTGTGTCTCTTGTCGTCCCTTGCACCCTCCCCACATTCTCTGGATGCCTGGGCTCAGGCTCTCCTTGAAACACTGAGCCTAGTCAGTGTTTACTGGTATCAACCCTGTACCAGCTCCAGGGGGTAACCAGTGTTAAGCTACTGATAGCATGTATGTATAGATTCTTCAATGCGGAGCACAAATGAGTATAATACAGAATATAAAAGTGTCCTTGCCAGGCGTGGTAGTGCACACCTTTAATTCCAGCAACCGGGAGGCAGAGGCAGGTGTGAATCTCTGAGTTCAAGGCCACCCTGGTCTACATAGTGAGTTCCAGGCCAGCTGGAACTATAGGGAGACCCTGTCTCAAAAAGACCAAAAATTAAAAAGAACATGTCCTTATCTGGTTCCCTTATCTGGTTCGCTATTGTAAGGACACTAATCCCACCCTGGGACCTCACAGCCTCACCTAACCCTCATCACCTCCCAATGGCCCCACCTCCTTTGACATATGAATTTGGGGGTACTCAATTTAGTCTGGAATAAGGGGGCTTAGTGCTAAGGTGTGCTCCTAGATATACGTTATGCACCTGGGGTTTCGTTTTGGTTTGTTTGTTTTGTTCCAAGCCCTAGACTCTCAGCACTGACTTATGATAAACCTTCTTAGGCATCCCAAGTGGGTCTCTTCTCAGACCTTGAACATCCCTTCCCAAAGCAGCACCCTATGTCTTCCCGATGACCACAATCTACCCACTGTCCACAGGTGTATTAGTCACTTTTCTGTTGCTGTGATAAAACAAACATGAGCAAGGGAACTTATAAAAGGAAGAGTTTATTTTAGCTTACAATTGACAGTTCCAGGGAATTACAGTCCATTGTGGTGGGAGGCATGGTGGCTGGAGCTGGAGCAGCATGCAGAGGATCACATCTTGCAATGAGCACAGGAAGCAGAGAGAGAGACTGGAGACTGAAAGGCTTGTTAAACTCACTAAGCCTGCCTCCAATGACGTACTTCCTCCAGCATGGTCACACCTTCTAAGACCTCCAAAAACAGTGCCACCAACTGGAGGCACTGAATACTTAAAGCCTATGGGGGACACTCATTCAAACCACCACAACAGGTTTTTTTTCCTTCCTTCCTTCCTTCCTTCCTTCCTTCCTTCCTTCCTTTCCTCCCTCCCTCCCCTCCGTTCCTTCCTTCCTTTCTATAACTTTTAAAAATATTTTATTCTTTTTATTTTATGTGTATGAGTATATTGCCTTCACATGAGTGCACCCATGTCATGTAATGCCCCTGGAGGTCAGAAGAGGGCATCAGATCCCCTGGAACTAGAGTTAATGATAACTGTTCGCTGCCATGTGGGTGCTGGGAATCAAACCCTGGTCCTCTGCAAGAGCAGCCAGTGCTCTTAACTGCTGAGCCATCTCTCCAGCCCCTCTATAACTCTTTGTACTATGTTCAACACAGCATAACTGTACAAATTTATAAAATACAGTGTGATGTTCCAATCCATGTTTATACAATGTGTAATGATCAAATCACTAATTAGCACATTCATCACTTCAGACCATCACTTCTTGGAGTCAGGGGTTTGGCATTCTCTATTATTCTAGCTAATCTAACAGGCACAGAGCTTGATTGTTAACTCTTGTCACTGGTGCTCTGTACAACACTCGTCTTTGTCTCTCCATATTGACTGACCAACCTCAGTCTTCCCTTCTCATTCTCCTCCCTGATGTCTCATGACCATTATTCTAGAGTCAACTTCCATGAAGTTAACTGTTTTTTTTTAATTTTATTTATTTAATTTATGTGTATAAATGTACTGTCTGCATGCAGGTCTGTGCACCTGTGTCGTGCAATGCCTCAGAGGTCAGAAGAGGGTGTCGATTCCCCTGGAACTGGAGTTCTCCTGGAATTGGAGTTACAGATGTTCTCAGCCACCATGTGGGTGCTGGGGATTGAACCCAGGTCCTCTGCAAGAGTGGTTGGTGCTCTTAACCGCTAGGCCATCTCTCCAGCCCAAAGTTAACTGTTTTTACACCTCTCTCTCTCTCTCTCTCTCTCTCTCTCTATATATATATATATATATATATATTTTTGTGTGTGTGTGTGTGTGTGTGTGTGTGTGTGTGTGTGTGTTTGTGTGTGTGTGTGTGTGTATGATGTCTTTTTGAGACAGGGTTTCCCTGTAGCCACAGCTGGTCTGGAACTCACTATGTAGACCAGGCTGGCCTCATTCTCACAGAGATCTGCCTGCCTCTACTTCCCAAGTGCTGGGATTAAAGGCACGTAACACCATTCCCAGACTGTTTTCTATTTTTGTGTGCGTGTACACATATGTGCAAGCCATGTGTTGTCTGTGTGTGCATGTGCACATGTGTGTGCAGGCCAGAGGACAAGCTTGGTGTTACAGCTCAGGAGCCGCTGCCTTGTTGTACGTTTTGAGACAGGGCTGTGCTCTGGTTTGCTTCTGTGTTGCTGTGATAAACAGTATAACCAAAAGCAACCTGGGAAAGGAAAGGGTTTATTTGGCTTACAGGTCAAAGTTACAACCAACATTAGCTATCCCAGCCTGGAACTCACCCAGTAAGGTAGGCTGACTGGCCAGAGAACCCCAGGGATCCATTTGTCTCTGTGGGATAATTTATACTTTCTTACCAACTGACTGTTCCTGGACATTAAATCCTTCCAGTGAGACCGGAGCTACTGAGAGGTGGACCCCTCCCAACTAGCCAGCCCACGCAGGGGCTAAGGACTCAAAAGCCAGGAGCATTTGAGCACTGGGCTCTCAGATCCCACCTCCACCATGTTGTGCAAGACTGCTGGGAGTCACAGCTGGAGATGGACATAACAGGAGCCCCCATGGCCTGGTAAGTGAAGGTTCCCCCATTTGCTCTGTAGGAAAACCCCCATTAAACTCCCCTTAAACAGAAGTTTTTAGAGCCTCTGTTCTTTGGTCCACCTTTGTGGCACCAAAATGGCCACTGGAGTTTGCTTTTGAGCAAACACCCGCACCGCTCTCTCAGGAAAAACTTTGCTGCAACAGTCTCCATCTCCCCAGCCCTGGGATTGCAAGCATGTGCCACTATAACTGGACATTTTTTATGTGGGTTCTGAGGATCAAACTCCAGTCCACATGCTTATACAGCAAGCACCTTACCTACTGAGCCATCTACCCAGCCCAAGGTCGACTTTTTCAGATTGTACACATGAGTGACACAGGACTTCAGTGGCACGGCTTAGAATCTGTCTTCCTACAGCTGGACCTGCTCTTTCTGAGGGACACTTGGTCTAGGTCCCTGCAAGGTGGTAATATGACGGACTACAGAGAACAGCCCAGGCTGGGGGACCCTGACACAGAAACCACAACTGTCTATAGAGGCAGCACTCCGCCCCTCGCTAGGCAGCTACAGCACCTCTCAGGAGACTGCCCCGGAAGGACAAGCCAGGCTGCTGGGCACTGAGCTGTAGCATCACAATGCCTCTACTTACTAAAGCAAATAATACCCCCAAGACCCTAGACAAAAGCCCATGCTCATTTTAGTATGCAAATAACTCGCATTTGCTCTATGTGCATTAATTCTGCCTTGTTTGAATGATTTATTGTCTTAGAAAGCCATAGCACCAGGGAAGATGGGATCTAGCTAACAAGGGGATGTAGCAAGGACTCACAAAGGACCAGACTACGAGTGATTGCTTGGATTAAGGAATTACCTGAAGGGTTTAAAGTAGCAAGAGATAGAATCAGGGAGAATGCTTGCCCTGAATATCACTGGGGGGTTGACAGGTGCTTGGCTGATGCTCTTGTGCGGGCTACACACAGCATGGAACACTGGACAGCTCTTCAGTGGAGAGTGTCTGCTGCCACCCCGAGTGACCAAGGAGTGAGTTCCTGCCATGGCAGGGTGTCTCAAAAGCCACCAAGCCCTTGTCTGGCCAATAGATATATGTTAAGGAAATAAGTCAAAAGTGTTAGGAGGGTGGAGAGAGCACTCAGTTGATAAAGGGCTTGCCTCACAAGCATAAGGACTTGAGCTCCATCCTCAGAACCTACACAGAAAAGCCAGGCATTGTGGTGCATGCTTCCAATCCAGACACTACTGAGCAGGCACAGGGGAATCTCTGGGGTTCACTGGCCAGCCCGGCCAAATCACTGAGCTCTAGGTTCAGTGAGAGACCCTGTGTCAAACAATAAGGTGAAGGGCCATCGAAATGGCTCAGAGGGGAAAGATGCTTACTACTCAGCCTGGCCTCCTGAGTTTCAACACACACACACACACACACACACACACACACACACACACTCACACGCACGCACCAAGAAAAGTATTATGAGTTACAGCAGGGAAGGCCAGGCTGTGCTACCAACCCAGTGATGCCATTTACATGGGCCACCAAGAAGAACTTGCATGCAGCAGCCCCAGGCGGCTTCTGACTACAGATGGCAGGAAACAGCTGACAGGTGGGGCCAGGACTGACCCCTACCCCAACCAAATTAGCCCTTCTCAAATGGCCTCCCTCACAGAGAGAGCAAAGCTGTGTCTGGGTCTGGCTCCTGGCTTTACCTCACAACCAACCTCAATGTATGCTCAGGGCACCCGGTCAAGAAGAACAAGAACAAAGCAGGACACCTCTGGGCAGCCCCTGGAATAAGGGCTTTAGATAACCTTCATCTTTAATCATTACCACCAACCCTGGAAGCCAAGTTGGAATAGCACCCTCTCTCCTGATGAGAAGTCTAAGTGAGGCAAGTTTCAGATGGTCCAGGCTAGACCGTGAAGACATGCAGCTGGATGATGTGAGGAAGGGAGGAGCTGCCAGCCCCTACCTGGGTACGGGACAGTGAGCTGCAGAGCAGCATCTTCAGACGTCCTGGGATTGCAGTGCCTGCTGGATACACGACTGGGAGCATCCTAGAGGTGCTGGACATGACTCGGTGGGATGACGGAGTGAGGAATGTCCGTAAAGTTGCAGGTGGTAATTACATCTTTTTACACCCCTGAATATCTGGGACAGGGCTGAGGGTATAACTGAGTGGGAAAGTGTTTATTTAGCATGCCCTCAGGTCCCAAGTTCCATTCCCAGCACAAAAAGGAAGGGGAGAGAGGGGAGAGAAGAAAAAGGGCTGCAGAGATGATTCAGGAGGTAAGGTTCTTCCCACACAAGCATGAAGACCTGAGTTCAAATCCTCCAACTCAGGTAAACCACATGCAGTAGCACACATCTGTAATCCCAATGCTTCTATAGCTAGATGGGAGGTAGAGACAGGAGGATCCATAGAAGGGTGTGAGCAATCAGCTAGATGTGCACATGGTGGGAAGCAGAGACACTGATGCAAACAAGCTGGGAAGTGAGGACCAACACCCATGGTTGTCTCTGACCTCTACATGTGCGGACACACACACACACACACACACACACACACACACACACACATGTGGAGAGCGGGTGTGGCGACAGTCCCAAGAAGCGCCCGGGACTTTAGCCAAGTCTTATGACTAACACCTGAGTCTTATGACTCACACCTGAGTCTTATGACTCACACCTGATTCCCTCCTACCTCAAAGTAAAGCCACGCTTACCGTTTGAGCTGCGCAGGTGCACCCTGTATACAAGATCAGGCCAGATGATACCAATAGACTGAGGCCACGCAACCTGGGCTGGGAAGGTGGATAAATAGAGGGACTTTCTGGTCTTGGGGGGAGGAAGAACAAGAAGAAGAAAAAAGGAAGTAAAAATACTGTAAAAGGCCTGAATAAACCGCATTGAGAAGAACGAGCTAGAGGTGCTTTATTTCTGCTGGTCAGAATTAAAGGCATCACACACACACACACACACACACACACACACACACACACACACACACACACACGCGCGCACGCACTGACACACATAAATTGGGAGGATGGGAGGATGGGAGGATGGGAGGAAGGGAGGGAGGGAGGGAGGGAGGGAGGGAGGGAGGGAGGTTGGTTGCATTATAGCAGGTCTGCCCCCCAGGAGTGGTATGTGCCATCCCAAAGAGACTAGGGCATTTCCAAGGAGGGGATAAGAAACCAGCCAAAGCTGTTTGCAGTGATTATGAGGTTGACTGAGTCCATCCTGATAATCCTGTTTACACATCATCTCTCATTAAAGGATATGTGCAAATTATAGATGCTGATCGGTCTGTCTTCCTAGTTTGCTTTGCTTTTGTGTGGAAACTTCGTCCTTTCTGGGGTGCCGCCATTACAAATAACATGTGCTAGAAAAACAAATCTAGAAAATGGATTAGAGAGTAATTTCTTCCTTAGTGTCATCTCCCTAAGTTGACCTCTGCTTAAAGGAGATCCTTCCCAAGAATTTTTCTTTACATTCTTTGTGTCTTTTTGAGGCAGGGTCTCCTTGCAGCCCCAGCTGTCCTGGAATTCACTATGTAGACCAGGCTGGCCTTGAACTCAGAGATCCACCTACCTCTGCCTCCCGAGTGCTGGGATTAAAGGCATGCACCACCGCGCCTGACTGCATTTTTATTTTTTTTAAGCCAATTTTTTATTGAAGCTCTTACATTCCATACAAAATTACAAATCAAATCTAGACCCGTGCCCCCCTCCCTCCCACCTCATCAGAGCTCATGCATTCTACCAAACGTGTTTTTCATCTTTTTCTCAGCCTCTCTCAAAATTCTGGATGCAGCTGGGCATGGTGGCACACGCCTTTAATCCTAGCACTTGGGAGGCAGAGGCAGGAGGATCTCTGAGTTCAAGACCAACCTGGTCTACAGGGAGTTCCAGGCCAACTGGGACTATAAGGAGACCCTGTCTCAAAAAAAAATTCTCTATGCAGAAGTTTACTGTTTTGAGCAGAAGTTCACTGTTTCAGTCCGTCCTTTGATGTAGTCTTTCTGTTGTTGTTGTTGTTGTTGCTGCTGCTGTTGTTGTTATTCCTTCCAATATGCATCACTCCAAAATATGCACATATGCATGCCACATATATCATAGGTTTTGCATTTTTGTTTTGTTTTGTTTTTGAGACAGGGTCTCCCTGTAGCTCCAGCTGTCCTGGAACTCACTCCGTAGACCAGGCTGGCCTTGAACTCACAAAGATCTGCCTGCCTCAGCCTCCCAAGTGCTAGGATTAAAGGCGTGCGCCACCACACCCAGCACATTTTTATTTTTATTTGTTGTATTAGAGACATTGTTCCGTGCACTGCTTATCCTTTCGCGTGTGTGTGTGTGTGTGTGTGTGTGTGTGCTCATGTATGTGAGAACACATAAGCTTGTGTGATACACATGTGCAGAGGCCAGAAGTCAAGGTGGGGTGTCTTGTGCTGTTGTTCTCCATCTTATTTGTTGAGCCTGGGTCTCTGACATAGCCTGGAATACACTGAGTAGGCTAGACTGACTGGCCAGCAAGCTCTAGGGGTCATGGTGTCATTGATTCCCCAGTGCTGGGGTTACGACTGTACATCATTGTACTGGCTTTTTTTGCAGCTTCTGGGGTTCTGAACCCAGTCCTCGTGTTCACACTGCAAGTACTTTATTGACTGAGCCATCTCCCCAGTCCTTGTATCCTGTCTTCATATCCAACAACCACAGTTATTTTTCCACACCAGCATATACTGAGCAAGTTCATTGTTTCAAGAATGTTGGAGACAGCACTGTTAGCAGTGCCCAACATGCACATTTCAGATGTTTCCAATTGCTTGTGTTATTCTGGGCATCACTGAGATAAGCTTCTTATGAATATTTAGCACACTGACACAGATATAATACATTCTTTTTTATTGATTTTATTTATTTCTGTATGTGTATGAATGTACTGTCTGCATGCAAGTCTGTGCACCCGTGTCATGCAATGCCACGGAGGTCAGAAGAGGGTATTGGATTCCCCTGGAACTGGAGTTCTCCTGGAATTGGAGTTTCAGACGGTTCTCAGCCGCCATGTGGGTGCTGGGGATTGAACCCAGGTCCTCTGCAAGAGCGGTTGGCACTCTTAACCGCTAGGCCATCTCTCCAGCCCCATATATAATACATTCTTATATTTGTATTACTAGGTCAATGGTAAGCACATTTGACCTGTTAATAACACTTTCCACATTTCCCCCTCAAGAAAGTAAAGCAATATTATTGGCACTGTGTAAGAATGGCTTTTGGGGGGCTGGAGAGATAGCTCAGCGGTTAAGAGCCCCTACTGCTCTTGCAGAGGACCCAGGTTCAATTCCCAGCACCTACATGGCAGCTAAGAACTGTCTTTACTTCCAGTTCCAGGGGAATCCAACGCCCTCTTCTGACCTCCACGGCATTGCACAACACAGGTGCACCAACCTACATGCAGACAGTACACTCATACACATAAAAAATTAAAATTAAAAAATTTTAAGAATGGCTTTTTGTTTTTACCAAACTGATAAAAAAATTCTGTTCCCTGTGGGGGTGATGATAGTAAGGTGTGAGAAATGAACCTCTAATGAACAGTCTTCCTCCAGACCCTAAGCATTTCACTCTGCATTTTATAGTCTTCTGCATCCTTCCTTTGTAGCCCAAGTTTCCATTCCCCATGGGGCTGACAAACCTAGGTGAGAAGCAAAGCTTAGTGCTACAAAATGAGATGTACTGATGCTGGAGAGATGGTTCAGCAGTTAAGAGCACTGGCTGCTCTTGTAGAGGACCCAGGTTCGATTCCAAGTACCCACACGACAGTTAACCATCTGTAAGTCTAGTTCCAAGGAATCTGATATTCTTTTCTGATCTTTGTGGGCATTACGTGACATGGGTGCACTGACATACAGGTAGGCAATGCATGCATTAAATAAAAATAATAAAATGTTTTTTAAATGACATGTACTGCATAGAAGACTAACATGGGAACAGGGCTAGGTGAAGCAGATCTAATTCAGCAGTGGTGAGAAGGAAGAGGAGGGAATACCGAGGGCATCTGGGCTCTTCTATGGCACAGTCCTCCATGCAAAACAGTTGTCATTTTCATCAGAGCAGCTGTGATTACTTGCAAGAAACCCCTGAGGCTGGCCTTGTGGACTGTTGATGCTCCTCATGAAGGAGATGAGGCAGGTCATTGGACTTTCCCCTAAGATTCTGGCTAATCCTTCTGCACCTCCTGAGCATTCGTATGAAATTCTGCATGAGGAGCGTGTGTGTCTGAGGAGATGCTAGACTAGAGGTTAACTGAAGGGGAACTCCATCTATATGGCTGTCAGGAAGCCATCATCCATGCTGAGGGAAGACTTTCCAGAGAAGCTACTTTGGGATCCCCACACTCCTGTAAACCATCTGTAACTAAACCCAATAAACTCATTGGTTCCCTAAGTTGCGCTTTGGTGGAATTGTACATTAGTTTGTTGTTGAGTCCTTATAAGGAAAGGGTAGACATTTGCTTATATATTCCAAAGGAAAACATCCACACAAGAGATGACATACTGTTCTGTTTTCAAATCCTAATGGATTGCCCTTAGCTCCTGTCCTTGAGTTTTTTACTTAGTTTGTGAGCCTCAGCCCCCTCCTCAGTAAAGCTCGGGAAAACAGGTTGACTGGAGGATACATCAGTGCCCCCAAGGGTCCACCTGAAGGGGATGAGCTTCCAATATTTACTCTACCTTGTAAGTCTTGACCTTATACCAGACCTGCTGTGTGATTTCTATCTCTGACAGAACTAGAAACCAGTTCTTAGCAGTCCACATTTCTCAGGCCAAGGAGACTCTGGCTGACTTGTATGTTAGGCAAATTCTCCCTAAGAGCTCTGATTGGTGCAGGGTAGAAGGATGTGCAAGAAACCATTTTAACTGCCTGTGCAGTATTCTATAGCAAAATTCTGAGGGTCCCCTAGGTGAGACACTGCTGTGTCTCACCTTCTCACTGGAGCTAAGAGCTTCAAGACATCAGGGAATGCATGAGGGTCTAGAACTTCCCAAAGATTAAAGACAAGATTAACAACACACACCCAAAAACTGAAACCACAGGTTACCTTGCCTGTCAGTCAGACTGAGTGGCCAGTGTGTTGGCAGCTCACACCTGACTCAAGAAAGCCGACTGTTAAATTTCCAGGGACATATGCTTTCGTTATTGAATGCCATTGTTAAAAAGTGAATTATATACACTTAAATCATATTAAACCAAAAGCAATAATGACTTTACCATGTGTTCTAGTTTCCTTTCTGTTAATGTGATAAAAATATCTTGACAAAAAGCAACTTAGGGAAGAAAGGGTGTTGGGGGCTTACGGTTTTAAGTAACAGTCCACTATTGAGGGGAAGTCGAGGCACAGACTTGAAGTATCATATCCACAGGCAAGAGCAGGAAGAAAATAAAGGCAAGGAGCCTCATTCACTGCTTATGCTCAGCTACTTCTTTTCACTTTTATATAGTTCAAGCCTAGAGGATGCTGCTGCCCACAGTGGCCTGGGCATTCCTACAGCAATTAATAATCAAGACAGTTCCCCACAGACATGCCTATAGACCAACTTAGTACAACAATACCTCATTCTGGCTCTCTTCCCAGGTGATTCTGCATTGTACGTTGACAGTTAAACTAACTAGCACATCACAATTTTCCATCACCCATACTGCCGTGCTCACTGACATCTGTGGTGCCTGTAAGTTAGAAGAGCTTCGTAGGTGCGGCCACCTGCTCTGCATTCAGTGACATCACAGTGCTCCCAGAGGAAACATGATGGGAGAACTCATACAGTAAAATCAGCATGGGAGATCTCCTGAGGCCAGTGGAAGGAAGAGCAGGAGACAGGTAGGAACTGGGTGCCTCAACAAACCTGATTGTTGATCCCTTAATCCAGCTGTCTTTGGCTTGATTGGCTTTTGTGGCTGTGGGGTCAGAGTTATCCTCCCAGCTGGGATTAAAGGTGGGCTTGTGTGACTCTTGAGATCTGAGATCTCCTGAAGCCAGCAGAGATACTGGGGCGCGGGCTCATTAACTGACAGACCTTTGGCTACAGACAATGCTACTGTGAATGTTTTCTTCAAAGTTCCTGTTTGAGGAGATCTTTTCATTTCTCATAGGTGTATACCCAGGAGTGGAATTGCTAGATCATTTGGTAACTCCATATTTAACCATTTGAAGGACTGCAGACCATTTTCAAGTGCATATATTATTTCGTGCCAGTGAGAGATGAGGAGTCCTACTTCTCCATGTCCTTGCCAGCATGTATTGTTAGCTGCATGACTGTAGTTGAGTGTGAAGAGGTATGTTACTATGGTTTTGACTGGCATTTCCTATCCACTAATACTGTGATAGTATCTGATTGTCACATATTTAACTGACCTTGAATTCCTTAGATAGATTCACTAAGACTATTGAGCATCCTTCATGTGTTGATTCCATTTATATATCTTATATGTCCTTAGAATCTCGATGTACATCCTTTGTCTGTTCTTTGGGGTTTTATTTTTAAATTATTTTGTGTACATATATGTGTGTCTGTATGAGTCTATGTGCATGTGTGTGCACGTGTGTGTGTATCCAGGTCAGAAGAGGGCATTGGATCCCCCAGAGCTAGAGTTACCAGCTTGTTACTTGAGTTCTAATTAGAACTCCAGTCCTCATGTCTGCACAAGTGCTCTTAACCACTGAAGCCATCTCTCCAGCCCAAAAGTTCTTTGGCTATAAATCTCCTATAAGGTAGGTGATTTGAAAATATTTTCTCTTGGGGCTGGAGAGATGGTTCAGTGGTTAAGAGTACTAGCTCTTCTTGCAGAAGACCCAGTTTCAAATCCCAGCAGCCACATGGTGGCTAACAAGCATCTGTAACTCCGGTTCCAGGGGCTCCGACTTCCTCTTCTGACATCCATGGGCATTGCATGACATGGGTGCACTTACACACATGCAGACAGTACACACGTACACGCAAAATAAAAATAATAAAATATTTGGAGAAAAGAAAATATTTTCTCTGATTCCATGTGGTGTTTTTACTTTCAGGGTATATCCTTCATTTATAAATGTGGGGTAGACAGATGGCTACATTGGTAAAGTGCTTGCCTCCAAAATACAAGGACCTGGGTTTGATCCCTGGGACCCATATAAAGAAAAATAAAGCCTGGCATGGCAGCACATGTCTATAATCCCAGAACTGGGGAAACAGACAGGAAAATCCCTGGGACTTGGTATTTTTATTTTTATCCTATTGATGTGGTATTTTACAGTTGATGATTTTCACATATATTGAAATAAACTTGAAGCTGGGCATGGTGACAGGGTCTCTCACTGGCCTGGAACTCACAGACTGGGCTAGGCTGGGTAGCCACTGAGAATGAAGATCCTCCTGGTTTTGCCTCCTCAGTGTGGGGACTGCAAGATGGGCCACCACACCTGGCTGTGTCTTGTTTTTTAGCCTGGGTTCTGGGGATCAGACTTAGGTCCTGTGCTGGCAGGGCAAGCACTTTCTGACTGAGGCATCTCCCCAGTCTTAATGGGTTTCTTGCATTTAAGTCCATGATATTTTGAAGGCTTAAAAACTCCTATCCTTAGCCGGGCATGGTGGTGCACGCCTTTAATCCTAGCACTTGGGAAGCAGAGGCAGGCAGATCTTTGTGAGTTCAAGGCCAGCCTGGTCTACAGAGTGAGTTCCAGGACAGCCGGAACTACAGGGAGACCCTGTATCGAAAAGACCAAAAATAAATAAATAAATAAATAAATAAATAAATAAATAAATAAACTTGAATTCCTGGGATAAATCCTCCATGGTTGTGGTATGATTCTTTTATAAGTTCCCAATTTCAGTGTGTAAGCATTTTGCTATGGGGGACTATAGCTGTGTTTATCAGTAAGGATGGTATGCAGTTTTCTTGTGATGCCTTTGTCTTAGTGTCAGGATAATACAGCCTTCAAAATGTAGTCATTCTCTCCTCTTCTATTTGTGAAGGATTTGTGAAGGCTGATACTGATTCTTCTTGTGGTGCTGGGAGGATTCAATGGTAAGGTCATCAGAATCTTGGCTTTTTGTGGGTATGTTTTTGTTACTAATACTCTTTATTTACTATAGGTCTTTTCAGCTTGTCTATTTCTTCTTGAACTTTTATAATATAATGTGTCTGTAGAGAAATATGCATATTTCTCTCCTGGGTTATCAAACTTTTGGCATATAATTATTCATAATATTTATAATAATTTTTGGTCTTTTGAAGACAGGATCTCCCTGTAGCCCCAGCTGTCCTAGAACTCACTCTGTAGACCAGGCTGGCCTTGAACTCCACCTGCCTCTGCCTCCAAAGTGCTAGGATTAAAGGCATGCACCACTATGCCCAGCTATTATAATATATTTTATTATTGTAATCTTGGTGGTACTGAACTCTTACTTCTGATTCTAGTAATTATCCTCTTTTATATATGTGTGTATGTATGTATACACATATACAATATATATTATTTGTTTTTCATTTATTTGTTTTGAGACAGGGTCTCCCTGTAGCCCCAGCTGGCTTAAAACTCACTATCTCTCACAGAGATCCACCTGTATCTGCCTCCTCGGTGTTGGGATCAAAGCTGTGCACTTCCACACCCAGCGATTAATATATTTAAAAGCTTGTCAATTTTGTTGATCTTTTCAAAGAAGCAGCTTTTGTTCTCACTGAATCTGTGTTGCTTTGTTTATCAATTAAACTTTTTTTTTTTATTTTCTTCCCTCTGCTTGCTTCAAATTTGGATTGCTGTCCTTAAGGGAAAAAGAGCTGAAGGGGGAAAGTAAAGTTATTATTTCAGATTTGTTTTCTTCTTTCTTAATATTGGTATTTAAGCTATAAATTTACCTCTGAGCACTGCTTTTGCTCCATTCCCAAGGTTTTGGAATGTTGTGTCTTCCTTTTCATTCATCTGTTAGAAATAAAATCTGAGGTCCAAGAACCCCACAGATACCAAATAAAGAACACGCAGGAACAAAGCCGAAACAACTCGGCAAAGCAATTCTTACTTTTGCATAATGGTATGATGCATTAGGATTGAGCAAACTCACCAAACAGGAAATTTGGTTTCTTTTCCCTTTTGGCTGGGGTCCAACTTCACAGTTGACTGGTTTGAAAAGACTCAGCACAAAGAAAATGAAGGAAACTGGAAAAGGGTCAGCTGTTCTGGCCATAGAGTTCCAGGAATGCAACAGGACCTTTGCATAAGCAAAAGCTTTACAAAGTGGGGGAAGATTAAAATATTTTAATTCCTGTGATAAATTTTTCAAGATGGCGGAGGAGGGTACCACAAGATAGTATTACAAAGGTCACATTCTTATGACCATTCTCTTGATGGAAAACTATTTTAAAATAGTTTAAAATATTCTTTGTAATTCTTCCCTTCATAACTCAAACATTTTTCCAATTTCACTTTTTATTTCTTCTTTGCTCCATGCTTATACTGATTTCTAATTTCATTCCATTGCAATTGATGCCCACACACTGTGTGTTATTTCTCATCTTTTAAAGTTACTGAGGTTCATTCTATGGCATGTTCTATGCTGGAGGATGTTTGATGTGAAGAACATATATTCTCCTGTTGAGCAGAGCAACTGTACATAGCTGGTAGGTCTGTTTCACCCACAGTTTTGCTCAGATCCTCTATTTCCTTTCTAACCATATGTCTGGATCAATATACTATTGAAAGTAAGTAAGAGAAACCACAATGGATCAAATGACTGATTATAGTTTGGGAATTAAAGAGAACAGGAATAGTTTATCACTCCATCTGCTACTTCTCTAGTACTGAAATCACCTTGATCAACATTCTAACAAGCCTCTTCTACCACGCAACCCATGAACTTTCTGTCATTGACTGCACTTGCTGTTGACCCCACAGTATCATTTTCCCCAGGCAAATAAGCTAAAAGACTTCAAACCAGGAAATCTACAAAAGTGGCATCAATAGGAATTTCACAGAAGGGGTTCCCAGTAACTGCTGCCAGGGCCACCACCAGCACCCCAACGGAGAAAGGCAAAGCTTCGAGAGCTAAACACGAACTCTGAGTAGAGCTTTAGGTACCACACAGCCACCAGCTGCTCCTGACCATGTGGGAATGCAGCAATTGCAGCTAGACAGAGTTTGTCCCTGCTTTCCATGGCCCACAGAACAGAGTCAGGGAAACTCCTCACACTAGGGTAGTTGGGACCCTACATGAGAGGGGGAGCATTTAAAAGCAACATGGAGCACAGCCTAAACCAGGACCAAGGAGACAAAGCAATGGAGTAGCCAAGAGGAGGAAACCAATTGTACTATTACCTGTCTGTTGCTGTGATAAAATACCATGACTGAGGCAAAGTACAGGGAAATAAAAGTTTGTTTTGACTTATAGTTCCAGAGGGAGAAACCATAATGATGGAGAAAGCATATCAGCAGGCAGCCAGAGCAGAAGGCAGAGTTCGTATCTTCAAGCACACATAGGAAACAGAGAAAACTGGAAATGGGACAAGGCTATGAGCTCTCAAAGCCCTCCCCTACTGACATACTTCCTCCAGCAAGGCCACACCTCCTGAACATCTGCAAACAGTGCCCCAAACTGGGGACCAAGTGTTCAAAGACGACACGAGCCTGGGAGACATCTCTTCTTCAAAGCGCCACATCGGCACTCAGGCCAGTGTCCCCATTTCTTATATTACCACCCAGCTCTCCTCCTCCCCTACAGGTATTCCTGTGCATATACTACAGGTATTCCTGTGCATATACGACAGGAGGGCATTGGAACAGGCCAGCACTGTCCCTTACTGATCACACCATTTACTGTTTCATTCTCTCTCTTACATTTCCCAAAGCCCAGAAGCTGACCTGGTTTGTGATACTAGAGTTCATATCTGTATTAGTCAGGGTTCTCTAAAGAAACAGAAGCAACAGGATGAATATATATAGCTATGTACAATTTATTGATTTGCTCACATGACAGTTCAAGGATTCCAACAGTAGCTGCACCACACTGGAAAGGCCGAGACGAGAATCCAGGGAACTGCTCAGTCCACAAGTCTGGATGTCTCAGTAGTCCCAATCCAGTGCTGAAGGCCCAAATGGGTTCCAGGAGATCTACCGGTCTCAATACACGCTGGGATCCAAAAGGTTGATCACAGCAGCAAGACAAACTCACCAGATGAGAGAGGCAAGCTGCAGGAGAAAAAGGGGACCAGCTCCTTCTGCCGTGGCCTTTTATACTACCTGCCGGCAGAAGGTAACACCCACATTTGGGGTGGGCCATCCGGGTTGAGGCGGTCCAATCAGAAGACCCTTTTTCTCCTATTTGTTCCTTAGTGCAGTCAAGTTGACACCCAGGATTAACCATCACAATATCTTTACCTCCATTTTAGTCTTCCGTTAACCCAAACTCCCACATCTCTACCACATTTTCCCCTTGTCTCAATTGTTCCCACTCCAATGTATGCCCCTCTCCTCAAAAAACTCACAAGACTTACCACTAGTCTCATCATGATTGCTAATCTCTTCCTTTTTTGCCTTTTATTTCATATTAAAAGCATTAGTATACACAGTATTATTGGATCCTTTGCTCTTTAAACTAGTCAGTACTTAACTGTTTTGTAGTCACCTGCTACCCCATTATAGGAGTGGGTTAACTACTGGATAGTTTCTGTTGTTGCAGACAGTATTGAACCCACAGGGGCAGACTGGAGATAGAGTCTTGTGATTAGAACACCAGCCTAACAGATGAAAGCATCACAACTGTACTACAACCTATTCTTTCCTGAACACTATAAATACATCTACTGAAAGAAGAGAAGCAACCTACGTTAAAAGAACAAAAAAGAAAATAATAAATCTTTATCAATGATCTAACTCCACATGGGCAGAGCCCAGTGGAAAAACACAAATAACATGAAAAACTAAGACAACTTATTTCCTCTAAAAATTACCATGCCCATACTAATGATCTCCAATAAAAATGGCTTAGATTACATTCCAGATGCGAAATTTGGAGGAATGATGATACCAGGTAAAACAATTCGAAGAAGACTCCAATATTTTCCAAGAGAACATAGCCAGCTGAATGAAATAAGGAAGTCAATCCATCATATGAGAATAAAATTTAATAAAGGTAGAAACACTAAAGAAAACTCAGACCAGGGCTGGAGAAATGGCTCAGCAATTTAGAGTACTGACTGCTCCTGCAAAGGACCCAGGTTCAATTCCCAGCACCCACATAGCGGCTAAGAACTGTCCTTAACTCAAGTTCCACTGGAATCTGATGCCCTCTTTTGACGTCTGCAGGCATTGCACGACACAGGTGCACTCACATACATGCAGGCAGTATACTCATTTACATAAAATAAAAATTCAGAAGATATTTAAAGAAAACCCAGATCAAAATGATGGAAATATAGAAAAATAATAAGCCAAATAAAATTGATATTGGAGAGGAACTAAAGAAAGATGGCTCGGGCAGGGCGTGGTGGCACACGCCTTTAATCCTAACACTTGGGAGGCAGAGGCAGGTGGATCTTTGTGAGTTCAAGGCCAGCCTGGTCTACAGAGCGAGTTCCAGGACAGCTGGGGCTACAGGGAGACCCTGTCTCAAAAAAAAAAAAAAAAAAAAAAGAAAGATGGCTCGGCAGTTAAAAGCACTGGCTGCTCTTGCAGAGGACTGAGTTCAGTTCCCAACTCCCATGTGATCTCAATTCACCTGCTAACAGACACAGACTAATGGATTGGATTGGAAAATAGAACTTTCTTTTTCTGCTTCCAAGAAACATACCTAGCCACCAAAGATAAACCCTGCCTTAGGGCAAAAGGGTGATAGTTTGAATGGGAACTGTCCCCCCATAAGCTCACATATTTGAATACTTGGTCCTCAGTCGGTGGGACAGTTTGGGGAGGTTCTGGAGGTTCAGCCTTGCTGGAAGAAGCCTGTCACTGGGGGCGGGCTTTCAGTGTTCATAGACTGAAGAGGCTATAACAAAACTCCCTTCCAATGACCGGAGTAGGAACCTAGAGAACTGAGGAGGGGACTTATCTGTGGGATGCTGAGAGGCAGGCAGTATGGGGCGGAGTGGCCTGGTTTTTCAAGGACACAAGCAGCACAACTCAAGTTCCAGCCTGTATTCAGGACACTCCAAGTTACCAGGCCAGAACACTGAGAGAATGCCTTCAGGGGAGCCAAGCCACACCCCTAGTTGAGACTTCCATTGCTTGTCAAGGCGAGTTAGTCAAGCCTCTACTGCAGAAGCACCAACACCATTGTAGGGTACCCTACAGCCTCCTGGGGCCAATAGGTAGATGTCCTAGGCTGACCATGTGTCACCATATCCTGAATCCCTCCCCATTTCTCACCCAGAGAGTCCCTGTCTGTCCACCCAGGTGGCTGGTAGGTCATACCCTTCCAGCCACCATCTAATGTGCTCAGCACCTACATGTGCCCAGTAGCTGGGTGAACATAGCAGCCTGGGCTCAGTGCTCATCAGGATGCCAAGAGTAGAAGCACCTTGGGAGAAGAGCCCAGAGCCATCATTGACAAAGCACTGCAGATGAGTTGTCATCTGCAGTTCCCCATGCCTGTTGTGGTGGGGGAGAACCTCTCTACATGCCTGAGGGGTAACAGGGCCCCCAGGGGCTGAATCTAGAGAAGGGCTGAACAGGACTCCTTGGTCTCCCCAGGCGTTGGTGAAAGGTAGAGGAGGTTATCGCGTGCATATGGAGAGGGCAGAAAAGGCCGTGTAAGTCCAGAACCCTGGTGGGGAACCTTGGGCGTAAATATCTGAAACATTCTCTGGATGGGTCTCAGACTTGCAGAAGGCAAGTCATTGTCCTTCAGTCATTCCATGGACTCAGAATAAGGCCTGCACTGTGTGGCAAAGTGCTAGTCCCTTGATGATCCCATCCAGGATGGTTAAGATTGTCAATCTTGACAGGATCTAGTGGATAAACTCTGGGCGCGTCTGTGAGGAAGTATCTTGATTAAGTTAAGTGAGGTGGGAGGACTCACCATCCATGGAGTACTGAACTGAAAGTAAAGGACAAAGCAGCAGGCTGAGCACCAGCATTTGTTGCTCTCTGCTTCCTGTCTGTGGATACCTTACAGCCAGCTGCCTCACACTCCCTGCCACGCCCACCCCGTCATGGTAGACTGTACCCTCAAATCGTGAGTCAAGTAAATCCTCTCCTCCTGAAGCTCCCTCCAGCGATGAGAGAAGTACTAATGCACCACCCCAATTCACTATGAATGTAGAGACCACCATTCTATGATGACACACACCTCCTGTCCAGAGCAAGGTAAGAGTCTGTGCCCTCTCCTCTCCAGCGGTGGAGACCCCTATAGACAGGAGTGTGATGAACAGTGCACTTGGCCCTCTGTGGGCACAGCAGGCAGTTTGTGGAGGGCCCAGGCTGGGGAAGAGGGCTTGCCCAGACCAGTCAAGCAATGTTATCATCCTGTGATTGCTGGACCCTGGAGGATCTTCCAGCTGCTGCTGCTGCTGTGTTAATTACTTGCCTCATTGCTATGACAAAATACATAATCAACACAACTTAAAGAGGGAAGTGTTTACTTTTGGATAGTTTAAGGAGATATATTCCCCCCTGACAGTGAGGGTACTGGGTATCAGGTGGGAGAGGCATGGCAGACACAGGAGACCAGCTGGTCACATGACCTCCCCACCTAGGAAGCAGAAGATGAACAAGAAGCAGGTCTGGGCTATAAAGCCTGAAGCCTTGCTTCCCCCCGACCCCGACTTCCTTCTGGCAGGCTCCACTTCCTAAAGGTTCTACAACCTTCTTAAACAGCACCACCAGTTGGCCACCAAATATTCAATCACATGAGCCCACATGGAGGACACATCACATTCAAACCACAAGAGCAGAATGCTCCCAAGCCTCTTTGATCATCTCCTTCGTGCAGCCCTTTCCCAAAACAACAGAGAAGGAAGGGTAGTCCTGTCCTGATCGAGAAGGCAGAGCATCCCACCCAGAGAACTCACAGTCTGCAGAATCTACCTTGGGCTTGCTCTGGCATAACTGTCAGTGTAAATCCTCAGCTCCCTTCTCAGGAAACCCAGTCATTTGTCATAGGCACAGTGCGTGACTAAGAAAGACATCTCCTTCCGGCCTCCAGCATCACATAATTTATCTCCCAGAACAGCTGCAGACCCTTGAGCACAAATCTGTGGGAAGTCGGAACATGTGATACAGCGGTCACCCATCCTCTTGTGACCCTCCACAGATAGGCATCAGCCTCCCTCAGAATGAGGGACTAGAAGCCGGAGGCAACCTGCGAGGTCAGCTCATCCAAAATCAGCCCAGGTGGGCAGAAGTCAACAGATCTCCCCAGGAATCGTAGCATCTGCAGAGGAAGAGTATCTGCGGGAGCCTGTGAATCCTACAGGGATGGAAGGAGGAACGCAAAAGAAGGAGAGGGAAGGAAGCCAGCCCAGCCGTGGCAGGAAGCCTTCAGACTCCTGCAAAAAGCCCTCCACAGTGACATACTTGTGTCCCCAGCTAGAAGGAAGCTCAGAAGGAACTTACTGCAAAATTTGTTCTGTTTCTTTGAGCAGATGGGAAATGACCTTTCTGCTCACTGAACGTTTTAGTGGCAAGCCTGGGAGTGGAACTAGGGACCCCTGCCTGGCACACAGCACCTGCTCACACAGACAGAATATCCATTCTCAGTAAATAACTCATGAAGCATCAATTACATGCAAGCCTTTGCTCTAACTGCACATGGATCACAGATGACAAACGAATCATCTCACAGGAAATATTTAATATAAATTGTGGTAAAAAGCACGTGGTGTAACCAGGCCCCTTGCTTCTTCTGTGGCTGGAAATCAGGAGCTAAGATTTGAAGAATTTCATACATGAAAACTGGACCAGAATCCCATGGAAGAGCCCTCTTCTCCCCTCCACTTCCCCTCACAGAACTTTTCTAAGCACAGCTTTGCTCCAAACAAGCCAGAACCATTTCTGGCTTCCATACACTTCCCATACAGACTCAGTTTATTGTAATCCAGTCATTAGCATTCGAGGACCCACCCGAGGGTTCCAGCATCCTCCAAACCCCTTGGTGAGTGGGAACCAGATGTGGTTTGGAATTCTCTCTGCCCCAAGAATTCCAGACCTCTTCCATTCTAGTTTCCTTTCAGTTGCTGTGACAAAACACTCTGGCCAAAACCAACTTGAGTAAGAAAGGGTTTATTCAGCTCACATCTCCTGAATCACAGCTCATCACTGAGGTAGCTCAACATAGGAACTCAGGGCAGGAACCTGGAGGCAGGAGCTGAAGCACAGGCCATGGAGGAATGCTACTTACTGGCTTGCTCCCCTGGCTCATGCCCAGCCTGCTTTCTTATACTGTACATAACAACCTGCCCAGGGGTGACACCACCCACACTGGGCTGGGCCCTTCCACATAACTCAACAATCAAGACAATACTCCATAGATGTGGCCACAGGCCAGTCCAATGGAGCCAATTCCCCAATTGAGGCTCCCTCAACCCAGGTGTGTCAAGTTGACACTAAAGCTATCCAGGACACCATCCCAGCATCTGCCACAGACCTGGATACACCACTTCAAACAAAGAGATGAATGAATGAATGAATGAATGAATGAATGAATGAATGAATGACTCCACGAGCCGTAAGACAATGAAAACTATGGGCTTCCTGTTGCTCCCTGGCCAGCAGAGTCCAGCCGGGCTGAGGTGTCCCATGCCCAGCTCCTATTGCCAGGAGAGAAGGGAACGCAATTCAGCCTGCTTCTTCTAGGTGGTGTCTGGTTTTTTTAAATATAGCCTTATTAAAACTCCCTCCTCTTAGCCAGGTGTGGTGGCACATACCCTTAATCCTAGCACTTGGGAGGCAGAGGCAGTCACATTTGTGTGGGTTCAAGACGAACCTGGTCTACATAGCAAGCTCTAGGCCAGTTTGGACTACAGGGAGACCCTGTCTCAAACAAAAACAAAAACAAAACCTCCCTCCTCTCAATTGCCCTCTTAAAGCATGGAAAAGTCCTTGGCTTCTGGTCTATGAGAAAACTCAGGGCTGGAGAGATGGCTCAGTGGGCAAATCACTTGCCACACAAGCGTGAGGACCTGAGTTCAAATCCACAGAACCTACGTAAAGCTACGTATAATGTGGCAATGCAAAACTATAATCCCAGCATTCCCACAGTGAGATGGGAGGCAGAGTTAGGAGAATCGCAAGGAGCTGCCACTGTGCACAAGTCCAGCTCCCCACTGACACTGGGGCCTGAGACAACTTTGAGTTTTAACTTCCTCTCTGTCTAAGGCATTTCTTTACACCAGGAACCATATCAATCTTATGGAACTTTCTCCTATCCCCACAAAAGTCATAAACTCTCTTTGTCCTATGGGAGTTGAAGGCTGTCCCACTCAGAGCCTTGTCCTGGTGATGTCATGTCTCCCAGGCCCTCCTGCTTCAAAGCCTCATCATCGCCACCTGTGGCTGTGAGCCTGGAACTCTCCTAAGCCGTGCCAACCCTCCTCTATTTTTATAAGTTATAACACCTCCCAAGAATCACATGGCACACTTAACAAGGCAACCCTGAGATGCAGGTCAGGGCATTTTGACTCTGGACTTCAAGCACTCCATAAAGCCTCTCAGGACCATGGTGCCTTCAGAGACTGTCCTCCTTTGGGTCCAGCCCAGCTAAGGTTTCCCTGGAAACTCATCCGTATCTAACCTCTTCCTTACTCAGCATAATGCCATCGGCAATTGCCTTATGTGTGGCACAAATCCCTTGGATCTAAGACCATACATGTGTGCCACATGCCGTGCTGCAGCGAGGGTTGTTTTGTTTTCCATTTTGCTTAGCTGATGTAAGACGCATGCCCAGGCAATCGGCACAGGTTTTGAGAGTTAATTTGAATTCTGTCAGCCTGGGTGTCATTAGAAAACCCTGCCAATACAGCAGTAATGAACATCTGGAGGGCCAAGCAAAGACAACAGCTGATTCTCCTAAGCTACAGTGGCACTGAGAACGCTGGACAGGCAATCAGAAGACATAGAAACCAGAGAGAGGAAAGGGAAAATAAGGGAAAATGGGACCTTTGCCCCCAGTCCTCCCTGGGGGACAGTGTATTGGCTCTCAGTAGTAGGCTGGACAGGCGGGAACAACATTCAGTTCAGAATGCCTCCATGCAGGTGAGTCCCTGGTGCTTCGGGAGATGCCTGGAGAGTCACCTGGCTCGGCAGACTGCGAGGGGTCCCAGTGCAGGCATTTCTGCCTAGCCTGGAACTTGTGTAAGAGTCTGTCAGGTAAGCCAGGGAGGAGAACGTGCCAGAGGAGGGGGCGCCAAAGAGCAGCCCAGATGCTACAGTGTTTGGAGGAGCTAGCTAGAGGCCAGTGCAGGGCTCAATCCCACAGGTACAGCGATGACATGAGTCTTCCCAGAACCGTATTACAAATAAATCATTGGCCATCCTCAGGGATATGATGAGTGGAGGATGCTGTGTTCAGGGCACCCCTTTTCTCCCACAGCCCCTTAGTTCCTGTGGCATCCTAGATTAAGGAGCATGACAGCAAGGTCTTCATTCTTACAGGACCCACAGAGAGCAAGCATAGCAGGCAGGCATGAGAGGCACCCTGGGGATTGGCCGAGGGGCTCTTTAGGTGGTGGTGGAATTCCTTCTCTGGAGAGATGTGAATAACGTCTACCTCTCAGAAGGTCCCAATAATGAACCAAAGCACCATCCCACCAAAGTTCAACTGGGAAAACCAATGAGCTTATTGGACTTACTTACAGAGCATAGGCAAAGGATTGTTTAGGGGATTATGGGTGACCCCAGAGCAGCTACACTGGAAAGTCTTCACATGGAGGCTTCGTAGGTGGAACCCCTTCAGTTAACTTGCCCCAGCCTACATATCCTAGCACCCCTGCCCCAAATCCTGATGCCACCTGCAATTAGCTAAAAACTGCACACTAATGGCTGGGAGTTGATGGACTCGCAAGTGAGTGTCTAACACCCTCTCCATCCTCTCCTGGACGGAATATGAACAGTCGGTCAGTCCACTGGGCCAGTCCTGAGCTCTGTTGAAGATGGCAGCTGTTTTGTTACTCTGAGGATGGTATTCTATAACAGGTGGCGTGTGCATGATGGTGGATCAAAGGTAAGGCGGGAACGACAGGCCGGAAGTTGTGAGCTCCATTTCCCGAGAGAGCGTTCCAGGTGGAAGACCCAGAAAGGGCAGGACAGAAAGTAGCTGGAGAACGACCATCACGTGCACACCACCTGCTATGTGGAGGGACCTCGCTCCAGGATCTCGCTGTGCATAGAAAAGAGGAACTTCGGGGGCTGGAGAGATGGCCTATCGGTTAAGAGCGCCGATCGCTCTTGCAGAGGACCTGGGTTCGATCCCCACCACCCACATGGCGGCCGAGAACCTTCTGAAACTCCAATTCCAGGAGAACTCCAGTTCCAGGGGAATCCGACACCCTCTTCTGACCTCCACGGCATTGCACGACACGGGTGCACACACTTGCATGCGGACAGTACATTCATACACATACAGAAATAAATTTAAAAAAAATAAAAATAAATAAAAAAAAGAAAAGAGGAGCTTCACCTGGCCGCCTGCTGGGGCTCGGCCAGCCACTCTTACCTTTCATGTGACCATTTCAGCCCCAACACAGGGGAAGGATTCTTGCGGTGTTTGGTTCTCTTCCTGGGCATCATCCTCCAGCACTTTAAGGATTCCATTTAAAATAGCCAGGTGTGGTGGCGCACGCCTTTAATCCCAGCACTCGGGAGGAAGAGGCAGTATCTCTGTGAGTTCAAGGCCAGCCTGGTCTACAGAGCAAGCTCCAGAACAGCTGGTACTAAAAGGAAGACTCTGTCTCAACAATACCAAAAACAAAACAAAAACAAAAAAAATTCATCAATAAGCCAGGCATGGTGGCACACTCTTTATTTTTCTAAGCTTACAATTGTATTCAGAGTTTTTGTTTCTTTGGGACTAAATTTTGTTTATTTATGCTTACCCAGAAAATCATCTGGTGAGTTTCTTTAGCAACACGTCAGTCCCTTTGGCTCCTTGTCAGTCTCCATGTCTAGCTCCTATGCACCTCGCCTTATGTGCTCTTTGTGCTCCAGTTTTTACTCTCCAACATGAAGGTGCAGTGCTTTGGGGGCCTCAGGTTTGACACACGTTAACGTCTTCATTTTTACTTATAGCTACATTTCCAAAGGTTTGCAGATTGTAGTTTATTAGAGTAAATCCTCATGACACTCTACTCATTGTAACTTGACATGTCTCATTCATCTTGAGATATACATATATATGTATATGTGTATGTATATGGTTTTCACGTTCCCATTTCTTTAGTTACTGATCCATGGCAGTTCCAATTTTCTCTTTAATTCAAAAGTTATTTAGGAAATGGTCATAATGTTTTGCATGTATTTTCATTCTTTTTTCATGTTGCCATTTTTACTGCTTGTATTTCAAAACAATAACCTGTACAACTTCCATTGGAAGAGTTTGCTAGAAGGTAGGTTTTGTTTGTTTGTTGAGGTTTTTGCTTGCTTTTTTTTTTTTTGGCTTTTTGAGACAGGGTCTCCCTTTAGTCCCAGCTGGTCTGGAGCTCACTATGTGGACCAGGCAGGCCTTGAGATCCACCTGCCTCTGCCTCCCAAGTGCTAGGATTAAAGGCGTGTGCCACTACACACGGCTTTTTGCTTGCTTTTTAGAGTGAAATGTTCCTGCAGACACCCTGTCATCACTGGGAAAGGCATTATTCCCAACCTGAAGGGCGCAGCGTTATGTGGAAGCCATGAAGCTATCCAGATAATTCCACTACTCAGAGATCGCACATCCTTAAGCACACAAGAAGCACCCAGTGTGTTAGTTATGTTCACCACATTGGGACCAAGTAACTAACAACAAGAGCAACTTACTGCCTCCCAGTTCAGGGGACACAGTCCATCATGAGGAGGAAAGCCTGCCGGTAGGGCGGGTTAGTCCAGGCAATGTGAGTATGTGATCCTTCTAAGATAACCAGAAAGCAGGGTGGGGCTCTAACCCTCAAAGGCTTATCCCCAGTGGCCCATCTCTGCCACTGAGGCCCCAAACCTCCCCAAACAGCACCAGCAGCTGGGGATCAACTGTTCAAACAGATGAGTCTATGCGAGATGAGCTGAAAGCTGTGTTGGTATTTTCCACTCTGTCCGTATTTCCTTTAAATTTTTCTTATGTTCACAAATACAGTCGAAGAGGCTATCTCGATCCAGAGCCTGTTGTTATCCCTGCTGTTATTTGAGACAAAGGGACAGAACCAGCAGAGTCACTGAGGGAAGGGAAGGAGGCACTCCAGGGGTCATTGCAGGGAGCTCTGTGTCCCAGAGCTGGACCTACCATCAGGCAGTCACTCATCAGCAACCGCTGCTCACGTCCAAGGCTGCTCAGTGCTCCCACTCCAGGAAATGGCAGGCATGAGATGAGTTTCCAGATTCCATTGCTTTGGACAATCATTCTACATAAACCATGAGCAGACTCACACAGAAATAGAACGCCAAGTCTAAGGAATTAAAATTCCCATAACAGGGCTAGGGAGTTGACTCAGTGAGCAAAGCATTCGCCATGCAAGTGTGAGGATCCCCAGAACACACTTAGGAAAGCTAGTTGTGGTGGTACACACGTGTAATCCCAGCACTAGAGAGACAGAGACTGGTGGATGCCTGGGACTCAGCCAGCCTCACCAACCAGGCAAACTCCAGGCCAGTGAGAGACCCTGTCTCAAAAAACAACATGGATGGCTCCTGAGAAGCAGCACCCAAGGCTGACCTCTGGCCTCCACACAAATGTGCACACATACATGTACCTGCATCCACCCACACATGCACCCAGAGGAACACACATCCACATGTAGACACACAGGTTCATGCATGCAGACTAAAGAAATTATAGTACCATCCCCTGCTATAGCACCATATCCATCTGGCCTAAAGCTATGAATGAGGCTTGGCCCCCTGTAGCCCCCCTTCAAGAACCTTCTGACTTATCTTGCATTCCTGATAGACAAGGTCCAGTAATTAGACTCAGGGCAGTGTCCACTGACTCCTCCAAAGTGAGGTAGTGAGCAGCTCATTTGACACCCCCATACCACTCTCCTTCTTAATTCCATTTTTTTTTTTTTGTCTTTTTGATACAGGGTCTCCCTGTAGCTCTGGCTGTCCTGGAACTCACTCTGTAGACCAGGCTGGCCTGGAACTCATAGAGATCCACCTGCCTCTGCCTCCCAAGTGCTAGGATTAAAGGCCTGACCACCAAACCCGGCCTCTCAATCCCAATTTTTATCAATCTTTGAAATCTTGAAATTATCTTCTTATTGTTGATATCTGGTGTCAAAATAAGGCAAGCATAATTAACAGAACTAGAAAACATAAATTACAAACCATATTGCAATACCCCCGCACCAGACTGGCAAACTTAAAAATTCTAGCAATACAATGTCAGCCAGCACTATGGAGTCACAGGACTCCGGAGCATGCTAGTGGAACAGGAGATGGGCACGAAAGCTGGGAAAACAGGTAGGCCTCATCTGGTAAAACTGAAAGTTTGCTTTGCTTTGCTTTGCTTTAAAAAAAAAATAGTTTCAGATATTTATATAAGTTTAGTCATGTTTACTGTCATTCTATCCTCTAGCTTCCTCTCACGTCCCCCAGAACCCTTCTTAATAAGTTTCCCTCCTATTCTGCAGTTCACGGTTGCGGAAACTTCTGGGAATCAAGAGACCAGTAGCTAAGTTAGATGAAGGAGAGGAAGCTTATTCACACCAGCAGACTGACACCCAGATCATTCCAGAACAGTGCCAGCCCCAAACTCAAGTTTGTAAAGAAACCTAGAGTCGACTTCTATGCAGAACCTAGGCAAGCAAATGGAGAGTTCCAGGAGCACATAGTTGGTAGTTAAGCAAGCCATTATACATAAGGACTTGGTATTCAGTGAAGATTTCAATAGGGACACCTGGTAGTTAAACCACAAGGGGCAGGGCAGAGTTCTTTTTACTTTCCTTATTCTCTTATCTCATCTTGCAGCCTTCCACAGTTTAAGGATTTTAGCAACCATTTCATTGCTAGTAAATTTTTATTGCACTCACACATGATAGGAGGGATGTCCTCCTGCTCAGTGCTCCATGAGGGCAGGGATGTCGTCCTGCTCAGTGCCCCATGAGGGTAGGGATGTCCTCCTGCTTAGTGTTCCCTGAGGGTAGAGATGTCCTCCTGCTCAGTGCTCCACAAGGGTATTGATGTCCTCCTGCTCAGTGCTCCATGAGGGCAGGGATGTCCTCCTGCTCAGTGCTCCATAAGGGCAGGGATGTCCTCCTGCTCAGTGTTCCCTGAGGGTAGAGATGTCCTCCTGCTCAGTGCTCCATGAGGGCAGGGATGTCCTCCTGCTCAGTGCTCCATAAGGGCAGGGATGTCCTCCTGCTCAGTGTTCCCTGAGGGTAAAGATGTCCTCCTGCTCAGTGCTCCATGAGGGTAGGGGTGTCCTCCTGCTCAGTGCTCCATGAGGGTAGGGATGTCCTCCTGCTCACTGCTCCATGAGAGCAGAGATGTCCCCTTGCTCAGTGTTCCCTGAGGGCAGGGATGTCCTCCTGCTTAGTGTTCCCTGAGGGTAGGGATGTCCTCCTGCTCAGTGCTCCATGAGAGTAGGGATGTCCTCCTGCTCACTGCTCCATGAGGGTAGGGATGTCCTCCTGCTCAGTACTCCATGAGAGTAAGTATGTCCTCCTGCTTGGTACTCCATGAGAGTAGGAATGTCCTCCTGCTCAGTGCTCCATGAGGGCAAGGATGTCCTCCTGCTCAGTGCTCCATAAGAGCAGGGATGTCGTCCTGCTCAGTGTCCCCAGAGGGTAGGGATGTCCTCCTGCTCAGGGGAGATCAGGGTCCCTTTGCCACTTTGCCAGAGTTCTTGGTCTCATTCAAAAAAAAAAAAAAAAAAAAAGAAGAGACTCAAATGGGAATCTTAAGACAATTATATTAAAATTTAAAGAACATCCTAAGGGCGAGCAAGCTATGAACCTCAACAATGGCCTTGAGGAGGAGAATGGAGGGGAGAATGGCAAAAGCTATGAAGCCAAGCTGCTGTAGAGCCAGCATGGAGACCACACAGGCGGTGGACTCATAGCCAAATGGCAGGGAGAAGGAAGCACTAGAGAACACATATAAAGACAGCACTAAGCATTAGGAAAAGCATGGTTAGAAAACAAGCATAAAGAAGACAATGGGAGATTACGTGTTTCTGAAGAATTCAAACAAGCAGGCAAAACTTACAGAGAACCCCATGTCTGTGTGTGACTCAATCCACAAGAAGTACACTAGGCAGGAATGTGAGGAGCAGAAGTTCACCATCTCATTAACATACTAGGTATTCTGCCCAAGTCCTTCGCATGACTTAAGGTGAACCTACCTTCCTAGGGATCATCCTGTGACCAGGTCATCTGGCAAAACTGGAAAGTTGGGTCGTCCTCCAGACCAGGGAGTCTTATAGCTTTGACCAGCTTTAAAGGGTTTATTGTTACTGCAACCTTAGGAGGCAAGCAGCCCACTTAATTCTGTCTCCATTTTGTAATTAGTGAATTTTATGAATTACTATAAGCTTCCAAGAATTTGTCATGGTAGAAAATCAAAGTGGACTGGCCTTGATTTGGAAGATTTAGAATGAGGAAGCCATGTTAAGGCAAGGGCAGGCCATGTACACCCAAACTTCTATATTTTATCATTTGTTTATTTTTTAAGGGATTCTACAATATAAAGGCACAATTGTTTTCAGATCACATTAATGTTGCTCAGTTTGCCATACAATTACGTAATTGGTGCTAGCATCCAAAGATGAGGGATACCATTCCTCATTTGTTTCTCGTGGACCCTGTTACTTCACTCAGCATGATATCTTCTACCTCCAACCATTTACCTGCAAAGTTCATGATGTCATCTTTCTTCACTGCTGCATAGAACTCCACTGTGTAGATGTACCACATTTTCTCTATCCAATCGTCAGTTGAGGGGCACTTGGGTTAGTTCCAGCTCCTTGCTACTGTGAAGAAAGCTGCAATAAACATGGCTGTGCATGTATCTCCATGGTAAGATGAGTCTTGTGGGAACATACCCAGGACTGGTATGGCTGTGTCAGGTGGCAAGTTCATTCCAAGTCTTCCAAGGGTTCTCCACACTGCTTTCCATAGTGGCTGTATGAGTTTACATTCCCACCAGCAGTAGATGAGTGTTCCCCTTTCCCCACAACCTCTCCAGCACTTGGTATCATTTGTTTTCTTGATCCTAGCCAGTCTTATTGGAGTAAAATGATATCTTAAAGTGGTTTTAATTTGCATTTCCTTAATGATTAGTGATGTTGAACACTTCTTAAGGTGTTTCTCAGCCATCTCTAATTCCTCACTTGTGAAGTCTCTGTTCAGCTCTTTGCTCCATCTATTGAGTGGGTCATTTGTTTTCTTTCTTCTTTGTTTTTTGAGTAGTTTATATATTCTGGAAATCAATGCTTTGTCAGATGTATCTGCAGTGAAGGTTTCCTCCCACTCTGTGGGATTTCTCTTCACTTCCTTGATTGTTTCTTTTGATGTACAGAAGCTTTTGAGTTTGATGAGGTCCCATTTGTCAATTGTCGACCTTAATTCTTGTGCAGCTGCTGTCTGATTTAGGAAGTCTTTTCCTACGCCTATGTCTTGTAGTCTGCTGCCAACTTTTTCTTCTATCACCTTCAGAGTTTGGGGTTTCACGTTGAGGTCTTTAATCCATCTGGAGTTGACTTTTGTACAGGGTGAGAGGTAGGGGTTTAATTTCATTCTTCTACAAGTGGTGACCCAGTTTTGCCAACACCACTTGCTGAAGATGCTGTCTTTCCTCCATTGTGTCTTCTTGGCCCCCTTGTCAAATATGAGGTGGCTGAAATTGTATGGACTCAAGTTTGGGTCTTCGGTTTTGTTCCATTGGTCAACAGGTCTGTTTTTGTGCCAGTACCAGGATGTTTTTATTACTATATCCCTGTAGTATAGTTTGAAGTCTGATATAGAGATTCCCCACTGTGTTACTCTTTTCACTCAGGGTTGCTTTGGCTATTCGGGGTATTTTGTTTTTCCAAATGAAATTAAGAAGTTTTTTTTCCAAGCCTATGAAGAAACTTTTGGGGATATTAATTGGGATTGCATTAAATCTATTACAAGAGTTTGGGTAGAATGGACATTTTTACTACATTAATTTTCCCAATCCATGAACATGGGAGATTTTTCCATCTTCTGATGTCTTCTTCAATTTCCTTCTTCAAGGGTTTAAAATTTTTGTTGTAGAGATCTTTGGTGTCTTTGGTTAGGTTTGTTCCTAGGTATTTTATTGTTTTTGAGGCTACTGTGAGTGGGAACGTCTCCTTGAATTCCTTCTTCAGGTGCTTGTTGTTGGTGTAAAGAAAGGCTACTGTAAAGAAAGGCTACTGGGGGCTGGAGAGATGGCCTAGTGGTTACGAGCGGTGACCGCTCTTACAGAGGACCTGGGTTCGATCCCCAGCACCCACATGGCGGCCAAAAACCGTCTGAAACTCCAATTCCAGGAGAACTCCAGTTCCAGGGGAATCTGACACTCTCTTCTGACCTCCACGGCATTGCATGACACGGGTGCACTAACTTGCATGCAGACAGTACATTCATACACATACAGAAATAAATAAAAATTAAAAAAAAAGAAAGGCTACTGATATTTCTAGGTTAATTTTGTATTCTGCCATGTAACTGAAGCTCTTAATCGTTTCTAGGAGTTTTCTGGTGGAGTTTTTAGCATCCCTTACGTAATCAATCATATCATCAGCAAAAGAGGGATAGCTTGACTTCCTCTTTTCCAATTAGTACTCCTTTAATTTCCTTTTCTTGCCTTATTGCCCTAGCAAGTGTTTCAAGCACTATACTGAAAATGAGTGGTGACAGGGGGCAGCCTTGCTGAGTTTGTACCTTTAAAGGGAATGCTTCTGTCGTTTTCCCATTTAGGATGATATTGGCTGTGGGTTTCCTGTATATGGCTTTGATTACATTGAGGAATGATCCCTCCAATCCAATTCCCTCTAGGACTTTAAGCATGAAGGGATACTGGATTTTGTCAAAGATTTTTTCCGCATCAATTGAGATGATTGTGTGGTTTTTGTCTTTCAGTCCATTTATATGGTTGATGATATTTATTGATTTTCATATGTTGAACCATCCCTGCATCTCTGGTACGAATCCAACTTGATCATGATCTTCTTGATGTGGGTCTGTATGCAGTTTGCAAGTATCTTGTTTAGAATTTGTGCACCTGTGTTCATTAATGAGATGGGTCTATAGTTGTCCTGTTTGGCTGTATCTTTGTCTGGTTTTGGTAATAGAGTGATGCTGGCTTCATAAAAGGAATTTGGGAGGATTCCCTCTGACGGTATCCTTCTAAACAATTTGAGTAACAATAGTTGTAAGACTTTTTGAAATGTTTTGTAGAATTCTGCCATAAAACCATCTGGGCCTGGGCTTTTTTTAGTTGGGAGGTTTCTTATTACATCTTCAATTTCTTCATATATTATGGGTCTGTGTAAGCTGTCAATCTCTTCTTGGTTGAGCTTTGGTGATTCCCAGGATTTCAGATATTCATCTATTTCTTCTAGGTTTTCAAACTTGGTAGAGTATAGGTTTTTGAAGTATTCCCATATGATTGTCTGGATCTTTTCATTGTCCGTTTTGATATTTTCCCTTTCATCACAGATTCTATTGATTTGGAGTTGTTCCTTCTTTCTTTTGGTTAACTGGGCTACAGGTCTGTCTATGTTGTTTTTTCTATCAAAGAACCAACTTTTGGATTCATTGATTTTTTTGTATTGTTTTCTTTGTTTCTATTTCATTGATTTCTTCTCTGATGTTTGTTATTTCTTCCTGTCTGTTGCATGTAGGGTTCATCTGTTGTTGTCTCTCAAGTGTTTTTAGTTGCAGTGTTAGATCATTCACTTGTGCTCCTTCATTTTTTCTAATGTAGGCACCCAGGGCTATAAACTTCCCTCTTAGGACTGCTTTTAAAGTATCCCATAGGTTTTGTTGTGTTGTATTATCATTGTCATTCAGTTCGAGAAAGCATTTTATTGCTTTCTCTATCTCTTCCTTGACCCATTCATTATTCAAGAGTGTGTTGTTTAGTCTCCATGTGTTCTTGTAGATAGTAGGGCTTATCCTGGTGTTGATAATGAGCTTTATTGTGTTGTGGTCTGATAGAATGCAAAAAATTATTTCAATCTTTTTGTAGTTATGGAGGTTTCTTCTGTGTCCCGGTATGTGGTCAATTTTGGAGAATGTTCCGTGGGGTGCTGAGTAGAAAGTGTATTCTCTGGTATTAGGGCGGAATAATTGGTAGATATCTGTGAGGTCCATTTGGTGTATCATATTATTCAATTAAGATGTCTCTCTGTTTATCCTTTGTCCAGTTGACCTGTCCATAGGACTCAGTGGGATATTGAAGTCCCTTACTATGAGTGTACTGGGGTTAATCTGTGCCTTGTTGTCCTGGAGAATTGTCTTTATAAAGTTTGGTGCACCAGAGTTTGGTGTATATATATTCAGGATTGTGAAATCTTCATGGTCAATTGTTCCTTTGATAAAAATGTAATGGTCTAGCTGGGCATGGTGGTGCACACCTTTAATCCTAGCACTAGGGAGGCAGAGGCAGGCAGATCTTTCTGAGTTCAATGCCAGTCTGGTCTACAGAGTGAGTTCCAGGACAGCTTGGGCTACAGGGAGACCCTGTCTCAAAAAGACCAAAAAAAAAAAAAAATGGCCTTCGTTGTCTCTTCTGATTTCTTTTTTTCCCTTTATTTGTTTATTTTTTAAGGGATTCTACAATATAAGAGCACAGTTGTTTTCAGATAACATTGATGTTGCTCAGTTTGCCATACAATTAGGTAATTGGTGCATTTTATTTATTTTTTAATATATACTTTGTACAAGATTATCAAATCTAGACCCTTTTCCCCCACCCTATCCCCCCACCCCACCAGAGCTCATGCATTCTGCCAAACATGCTTTTCATCTCTTTCTCAGTCTTTCTCGATATTCTCCATGTGGAAGTTGACTGTTTTGAGCAGAAGTTCACTGTTTCAGTCAGTTCTTTGATGCAATCCTTTCTCTTGTTGTTGTTGTTATTGTTGTTGTTGTTGTTGTTGTTGTTGTTGTTTCCAATATGCATCACTCCCAATTGCTTGGACAAAAGCTCAAGGGGCTGTGCACAAGAAATACTTACAACTAGGTAATTGGCACTAGCATCCACAGGTAAGGGATACCATTCTTCGTTTGTTTTTCTGGGACTGTGTTACTTCACTCAGCATGATGTCCTCTAGCTCCAGCCATTTTCCTGCAAAGCTCATGATGTCATCTTTCTTTACCACTGCATAGAACTCCATTGTGTAGATGTACCACATTTTCTCTATCCACTCATCAGTTGAGGGACATTTGGGTTGGTTCCAGCTTCTTGCTATTGTGAAGCAAGCTGAAATAAACATAGTTGTGCATGTATCTCTGTGGTGGGGTGAGTCTTGGGGGTACATGCCTAGGAGTGGTATGGCTGGGTCAGGTGGCAAGTTCATTCCAAGTCTTCCAAGGGTTCTCCACACTGCTTTCCATAGTGGCTGTATGAGTTTACATTCCCACCAGCAGTGGATGAGTGTTCCCCTTTCCCCACAACCTCTCCAGCACTTGGTATCATTTTTTTTTCTTGATCCTAGTCAGTCTTATTGGAGTAAGAGGATATCTTAAAATGGTTTTAATTTGTGGGCTGGAGAGATGGCCTAGCGGTTAAGAGCGCCGACCGCTCTTACAGAGGACCCAGGTTCGATCCCCAGCACCCACATGGCAGCCGAGAGCCGTCTGAAGCTCCAATTCCAGGAGAACTCCAGCTCCAGGGGAATCCGAGACCCTCTTCTGACCTCCGCAGCGTTGCACGACACGGGTGCACAGACCTGCATGCAGACAGTACATTCATACACATACAGAAATAAATAAGAAAAAAAAATTAAAAAAAAATGGTTTTAATTTGCATTTCCTTAATGATTAGTGATGTTGAGCAGTTCTTGAGGTGTTTCTCAGCCATCTCTAATTCCTCACTTGTGAAGTCTCTGTTCAGCTCTTTGCTCCATCTATTGAGTGGGTCATTCGTTTTCTTTCTTCTGTGTTTTTTGAGTAGTTTATATATTCTGGAAATCAATGCTTTGTCAGATGTATCTGTGGTGAAGGCTTCCTCCCACTCTGTGGGATTTCTCTTCACTTCCTTGATTGTTTCTTTTGATGTACAGAAGCTTTTGAATTTAATGAGGTCCCATTTGTCAATTATCAACCTTAATTCTTGTTCAGCTGCTGTCTGATTTAGGAAGTCTTTTCCTATGCCTATGTCTTTTAGTCTGCTGTCAACTTTTTCTTCTATCACCTTCAGAGTTTGAGTTTTCACGTTGAGATCTTTAATCCATCTGGAGTTGACTTTTGTACAGGGCGAGAGGTAGGGGTTTAATTTCATTCTTCTACAAGTGGTGATCCAGTTTTGCCAACACCACTTGCTGAAGATGCTGTCTTTTCTCCATTGTGTCTTCTCAGCCCCCTTGTCAAATATGAGATGGCTGAAATTGTATGTGTTCAGGTTTGGGTCTTCAGTTTTGTTCCATTGGTCAACAGGTCTGTTTTTGTGCCAGTACCAGACTGTTTTTATTATATCCCTGTAGTATAGTTTGAAGTCTGGTATAGAGATCACCCCTGTGTTGCTCTTTGCACTCAGGGTTGTTTTGGCTATTCGGGGTCTTTTGTTTTTCCAAATGAATTTAAGGAATTTTGTTTCCAAGTCTGTGAAGAAACTCTTGGGGATTTTGATTGGGATTGCATTAAATCTGTATAAGAATTTGGGTAGAATGGACATTTTTACAATGTTAATTTTCCCAATCCATGAGCAAGGGAGGTTTTTCCATCTTCTGATGTCTTCAATTTCTTTCTTTAAGGTTTTAAAATTTTTGTTGTAGAGGTCTTTGGTGTCTTTCATTAGGTTTGTTCCTAGGTATTTTATTGTTTTTGAGTGGGAAGGTCTCTGAATTCTTTCTCCAGTTGCTTGTTCTTGGTGTAAAGAAAGGCCATTGATTTTTTTAGGTTAATTTTGTATCCTGCTACTTTGCTGAAGCTGTTAATCGTTTCTAGGAGTTTTCTGGTGGAGTTTTTAGCATCCCTTAAGTAAACAATCATATCATCAACAAATAGGGATAGCTTGACTTCCTCTTTTCCAATTAGTACTCCTTTAATTTCCTTTTCTTGCCTTATTGCTCTAGCAAGTGTTTCAAGCACTAGCGATTAGAATACAGGCAAGGAGAAACCCATATGCCAGGAACATGAAGAAGAGACAACACTGGAAAGGGGCAGGATAATCTCACACCAAGCTCTACCAACCCTCTGGAAGACTCCTGCAGTGGGATCCCTCTGGGGATGCCCCAGGACATAGATATCAGAAACACAATTGGGAACATATTAAAGAACTACAAGATTACAAAGAACAAATCAAAGAACTGAAAAAAGGGCCATGGATAATTCCAGCAGTAAACTAATACATTATTTTACTTTTCAAACTTAAAATTAAAGGGCAAATCTATGTTATTCTTAATCCAGGTGCTGGGGCACGGGCTAAAGCGCCCGCCCACAGCCCCCCCAACTGGGGTTACGTAGGCCTCTGAAGGAGGCAAGCAAAGCAAGTCTTCAACACAGTGAAGAGGCATTTGGGACTCACATTGGAACTGACTTTAAATACTTTTTAAGATGTTTCTCAGCCATCTCTAATTCCTCACTTGTGAAGTCTCTGTTCAGCTCTTTGCTCCATCTATTGAGTGAGTCATTTGTTTTCTTTGTTTGTTTTTTGAGTAGTTTATATACTCTGGAAATCAATGCTTTGTCAGATGTATCTGTGGTGAAGGTTTCCTCCCACTCTGTGGGTTTTCTCTTCACTTCCTTGGTTGTTTTTTTTTTTGATGTACAGAAGCTTTTGAGTTTAATGAGATCCCATTTGTCATTTGTCGACCTTAATTCTTACGCAGCTGCTGTCTGATTTAGGAAGTCTTTTCCTACGCCTATGTCTTGTAGTCTGCCACCTTTTGCTTCTGTTGCCTTCAGAGTTTGGGGTTTCACATTGAGGTCTTTGATCCATCTGGAGTTGAGTGAAGAGAGCAATACAGGGGGGCTCTCTATACCAGACTTCAAACTATACTACAGGGCTATAGTCATAAAAACAGCTTGGTACTGGCACAAAAACAGACCTGTTGACCAATGGAACAAAACTGAAGATCCAAACTTGAGCGCATACAATTTCAGCCACTCCTTGACAAGGGGGCCAAGAAGACACAATGGAGGAAAGACAGCATCTTCAGCAAGTAGTATTGGCAAAAACTTGATCACCACTTATAGAAGAATGAAATTAAACCCCTACTTCTCACCAAACTGTATTTCTTTACATAATGTCCTTCTAAGCTTAGGCCATTTGAGGTTTCCTCTTGTTTCACTTGATAGGTAGATATTTGAAATGCATCTCTGCTACCCAATGACATTTTATTGCTCTGTGACATCTTCACTACCCTGAGATGTTTTATTATTCTGTAATATTCTTGAAGCTCTGTTATGTTTTCTAACTAACCATATAAATAAGAAAGTAAGAAAATGACAAAGTCCCCAAATGGTCAAATAGGCACCTGATCCAATTATTCTAGGAAAAGTATAGATCAAATGTGACAGATATCTAACCTTCTTCCTGTGATATCTGTTTTTTATAAACTGCAATGGCTTTTTGACTGACTACTAACCCAATTAGCCTAACCTAGCCTACCTGTAGATCAAAGGGCTCCAGATACCCATGCTTGGGATATCTACTTTGTACATTATAATTGCCAAGTAAACTCAGGGAGGAATTTACTTGAGATAACATGGCACATCAAAGCAAAGAGCCATAGGGCCCACACAGCAACCATTAAATGATGTAAAAAGTCCTATATAACCTGACTTAAACATTGCTCTGGGCCCTGAAGAATCCTTAAAGCCTTGGTTGCTAGTTTTGGGACCACATGCCCATGAAAGAATAAATGGTCTCTCCAAATCTATCCTGGTTAGTGTTTGCTCTCTTAGGTGGTCAAATAATTTTCCCATTACAAGATCACCCTTATGCTTGACAACTCATTAGACTTAGACAATAATACGGTGACCATGGTGTTGTTCATCACAGTGAAAGAACAAAGGTCACACTCCCAAGAGATAAAGGGTGTGTGTGACATCTGGGAGAGGGCAAGCACAAGCTTCCAGATGTGCTTCAAGTGTGCTTTGCAGTGGTGTGGTATAGGGATGTTACGCAGAGTCTCTGTCTGGACCATTTCCAGGTTCTTGGTTTCTTATTCAAAGAATTGAAGGACATACAAATAAAAAGTAGCAAAGGATTTTATCCAAATGCACAGGGGAAATAAAGACTAGATATGCTACAAGGGGTGGTGGGCCCTGGGTAGACAGTACAGCACAGGAGCAGGTGACCCCGGTTATTTCCCTGAACGTCCTTCTGTGGGGTCTGGAGGAAGAGGTGTTTCCAACGGGCAGGTGAATGTGGGTTTTTGTTTTGATTGACAGGCTTGGGTTATATGAAACTTTGTTCACTGTGCAGGTCCTTTCCCATTATGCATCTGATTTTATTCATACGAACACTCAACCATGCTTAGGCATAAGATGGCAAATGGGGATCTTCCCTGAAAGTTTACTGTGAGGATACAAATCACCTTAATGCAAGCAAGTGTAGGCCAGATGAGCACACTGTCTCAAGTTTCAGGATATGCTTTGGGATGTGTTTGGTCACAAAAGTGTAGTTACTAAGAGTTGCTAGAGAGCCATAGATGACTAGTAGCTTTTGTTGGGCAAGGCATATATGTAGAGTTCAGTGCAAGTAGGGATCCCAGGTGGCTAAGTGCTGTGTTGCAGACAGGATATAATGCAGCTCAAGCCAAGCCTGGGCCTCGGTTGCTAAGCTTTCCCTACACTTGCCTGCATCATGGACCATTCTATTCTCCCTGTTGTGATGTGTGGCAATCCATGTGATGCATTTGCAACAGAGAAGCTCACCCAAGCCTTGATGTCCAGTGCTTAGAGACATAAGAATATGGCAAGTGCATGACTGATCTCAGCTCTCTATTTCCCACCCCCAGAAAAAGCAAGGATTCTCATAAACCATCAGGATACACTTGCTTGATCAAACTGCACAGCCCCAAGGCCTTAGGCATACAAAACTCAGCTATCAGAGAAGATTTCCAGATCTCACAGATGATCTCACAGGAGCTGGCCAAAGGCAGTCCTGAAGACAGGACTTTTTGTAGAAAGGTCAAGGTTTAAGTAACCAATCCAGGCCAGCTGCTAGGACTCCAGGGAAGGCAGCACTGTAGGCAAGTCACAGCTGGTAGTAAACTTCCCACTGCTCTGCCTAGTACCCAAGATAAGCAAGTGTGTCGGAAGAGAGGTTTATTTCAGCCATGGCTTCAGAGGTTTTAGTGCAAGGTGACTTAGACCCTCTCACTTTGGGCCTGGTCAAGCACACAATAGCAGGAGCACATGGAAGCCTGTATATCACTGCAGCTGGGAAACAGAGGGAAGAGGGGAAGGGGACAAGGACAGGTGGAATGGAATGAGAGAGACAGGGAGGAGAAGAGAAAGAATGAGGGGAGAAAGCGAGAGGAGGGAAGGAGGAAGGGGAGAAAGAAAAGGAAGAAAATGAATGAGAGGGAGAGGACAGGAAGAGAGTGGAAGGGGAGGAAGGGGTGGGAAGAGGAGAGACTGAGCAG
Source organism: Rhizomys pruinosus (assembly GCA_009823505.1). Classification (NCBI taxonomy): domain Eukaryota; kingdom Metazoa; phylum Chordata; class Mammalia; order Rodentia; family Spalacidae; genus Rhizomys; species Rhizomys pruinosus. The sequence continues at coordinate 678,820 of VZQC01005922.1, forward strand.
AGGAGAGGGAAGAGTGACAGGGGAGGAAGGGGCAGGAGGAGGAGAGACTGAGCAGAGGAGAGGGAAGAGTGGCAGGGGAGGACGGGGTGGGGGGAGGAGAGACTGAGCAGAGGAGAGGGAAGAGTGACAGGGGAGGAAGGGGTGGGGGGAGGAGAGACTGAGCAGAGGAGAGGGAAGAGTGACAGGGGAGGAAGGGGTGGGGGGAGGAGAGACTGAGCAGAGGAGAGGGAAGAGTGACAGGGGAGGAAGGGGTGGGGGAGGAGAGACTGAGCAGAGGAGAGGGAAAGTAAAGAGCGAACGAGGTGAAAAGAAATGCAGAAGAGATGTGAGCAGAATGGGGAGGAGGGAAAGAGGGAGGAGGAATGGAAGGAAGAGAAGAGGGAAAGAAAGAGGGAGAGGGGACCAGAATGGCAGTCAGGGTGCCGTGTCCCCCAAGGGCACAGCCCCCCGGCCTAACTTCTTCCTAAAGGGCTCCAGCTCCTCCGTCACCTCTCAGTGCTACCACAGGCTGGGACCAGGCCTTCAACGCCTGCCCAGCGGACAACACTGAGGACCCAAATTATAGCTCTGTCCCTCATGGTGCCCTCCGCCTCTCGCAGGTCCATCTGGTCTCACTCATCTCTGCCCATTTCCTTGTCTTCCCCACCTTCCCACTCATCTCCCCTCCCTCCTCCTTCCTTCCTTCCTTCTTTTTCTACCCCTTCTTCCCCCTGGAGATCCACATGCCACCTCCTGTACGTATCTGGCCCAAAAAGGGGCTTCCCAGGCCAACTGCACTACATGTTCTCTGGGCTCAGGCTGTTGACTAAGTCTGGAGGAAAAAGCTGGCTTTCTGTCTACACAGTCTGTCACCAAATGTGCAGAGATTTTCCCACACCAGCCAGTTCCAAACTGGGTGTCTTGCCAGGTAACTTGGTTCTGACACTCAGTTCCCAGACTTAGTCCCCTAGACTCAGTGCCATAAGACTTCCCCAGTTTCACTGGACTTTTGTTCATGTGTGTACAAATGTGTGTGCATGCGTGTCGAAGACAAAGGACAATCTCAGATGTCATTCCTCATGTTTCTTTTTAAAGAATCTACCTTGTTTCTTTTTAAAAAATAATTTATTTGGGGGCTAGAGAGATGGATCCATGTTTAAGAGCACTGACTGCTCTTGGAGAGGACCCAGGTTCGATTCCCAGCACCCACATGGTAGCTAACAACTGTCCATAAAGGGGATAGGTGTGTTCTTCAGGCCTCCTCACAACACAGGTGTTCTTACACACATTCAAGCAATACACACATAAAATAAAAATAATAAAATATTTTTAAAATATTTAAATATTTAAAATATTTTTAAAATATTTAAACATTTAAAATATTTTTAAAATATTTTAAATATTTTAAATATTTTAAAATATTTAAACATTTAAAATATTTTTAAAATATTTAAATATTTTAAAATATTTTCTTTAGGGGCTGGAGAGATGGCTCAGCAGTTAAGAGCACCAACTGCTCTTGCAGAGGACCTGGGTTCGATTCCTAGCACCCACATGGCAGGTAAGAACCGTCTTTAACTCCAGTTCCAGGGGAATCTGATGCCCTCTTCTGACCTCTGAGGCATTGCATGACACGGGTGCACCAACCTACATGCAGACAGTACACTCATACACATAGAAAATAATAAATAAGTAAATAAATAAATAATTTTTAAAAATAATATTTTCTTTATTATTTTTATGTCATGAATATTATTGTCTACATGTATGTAAGTGCATTCATGTCATGCATTGCCCACAGAGGTCAGAAGAAGGCATTGGATCCCATGGAACTGGAATTCATACAGTTCTTAGCTGCCACATGGGTGCTGGGAAATGAAGCCAGGTTCTTTGCAGAAGCAGCCAGTGCTCTTAACTGCTGAGCCATATCTCTAACTCCTTAAATTAAAATTCCTGAAGGGGACAGAAAACTGACCAGGAGTAAAGGAGGCACCATGACATAGGACAGATGAGAGCCTCTTGTCTACTTAGCTCACAGTGTTAGGATTCCTGTTAGGAACTGAGCTTTACAGAAGAAAAAGAGAACAAAGAGTCTCCAAAGAGCCTTTACCTGGAAGAAGGAGGAAGCTGGGCGAGGAAAGGGGTGCAGGCCTTGTGGGGAGGGCTGGCTGGCTGAGTGGGCCAAGGCCAGAAGCCAGGGTGGCTCCTTAGGCCCCTGAGAGATAGAAGGTAGAGGAGAAGTGGAAATGCAGTGTATGTATACCCTGCTGGAGCCAGCCTCTGGGCCTTTAAGAAGGCAGCAAAAGGCCAAGGCAAAAGGACAGGCTGGACCAGTGGCTGGACAAGCCACTGAGCCTTGTAGGATCGAGACTCTACGGTGATAAGACCCAGTGTGCTTGGCCAGGCAGCAGGTGGTGTGCTGAGAAATGGGACCAATTCCTTCAGTTAAAGACTGGAGATAAGCAAGGGGAGGGGCAGCCTTACCCAGACAGTGCGACTGAAGTTTTCCTACAAGGTGCTGGATGTTCAAGCTCTTGGCTGGGAAAATCAAGTGACAACATAGAGGCAGGTAGCCAGAGAAGCCAGAACTTAACTGTGCTTCCATCACGGAAGTCACCCACACCTGCCATCTCCTATTCTCTACTTTCAGAGCCCCATGTCAAGACTCTGGCACCTGCTCCAACCCCTCCAACAGGGTTCTGGGGACTTCCCTGCACCCACCACTCATGTCCTCATTGCTATCTTTCTTACCTTCCCTCTAGACTGGGCATTTAACCCTCCTGAGTTGTTTATCTATCACTAAAATGGATAGAATAATATCAGTCTCACCAGGGTGTTATTTAGACTTATTTATTAATGCCGGCAATACACTCAGAACACTCAAGATTACGGCAATAGATCACCAGGAAATATTCTAGCATCCTGTTGCCATAGAGATGGTTTCATTCTCTCAGCTCCTCCCCAGAGTCCCTGAGTGAAGCACCAGGCTCAGAGGGTCTAGGGAGCCAAGCTACACCAACTGGGGCATTAACACTAACAACGGTGATAATTAAATTACACAGAGAGGAAGCCCATGAAATATGTATGGGAAAGAAATGGATTTGATTCATTTAGGCAAATGGGCATGTTTTCCCATTAGAAATGCCTGTGGCTGACTTTCGGCAGCACTAATTTCTTTAGACAAGGCACAGACTGGGGGTTCAGGCAGGAACCTAAGTCAGACACAAGGGGAGGCGGAATCTAAGCACAGTCCTTGTGCAAGCACAGCTGCTGAGCAGGTGCCTCTTCACAGAAGGTCCCTGTGTCTGAATCTCAAGCACATGGCTAGCAGCTTCTTAACTTTCTACTTGCTTCTTCTGGAGACAGGGGATGTGTGTCTGTACATGTCTGGGTGTATGAGGGTGCTCATTCATGAGTATGTATGTTCACACACAGGCCAGAAATTGACGTTTGTATCTTCTTTGTCACTCTCCATCTTATTTTTTGAAACAGGATCTCTTACTGAGCCTGGAGCTCAGAGACAGGCTGAACTAACTGGCCAGCAAACCCCAGGGGCCCTCCCAGCTCAGCTTCCCCAGCACTATGGCTACAGGAACAGACTGTCATGACAAGCTTTTTCATCAGGGTTGGGGATCCAAACTCCGAGTTTCATGCAACAAGCACTTTACCCACTGACAGAGGCAGAAAGACAGAGATAGAAAGAAATATTCTTCCATTTTATTGATATTTAGCAGCTCCCCATCCCCTACCTGGGCTACTGCTATCTATCTCTTCTATAATACAGAAGTGACACTGGGGTTGACCCCAGATTGTGATTATAGTTCCTGGAATCTAGGGAATGAGGCTCATTTCCCCCAGCTGTGACCCCAGCAGGAACTGTGTCCAATCCTTCACGTAAAGAGGATGCCAAGATTCAGAACTGAACAAGAAAGGTTCTCTGTGTGTTCTTAGCTGTCTGGTTTGGTTTTCCATGGAAGCAAGCAACCCCATGTGAACTGATGACCCACAAGGCAGAAGCAGGGGGCTGATTTCATCTCCCTGCTCTGCCTCATCCATCTACTGTCCATCTTTCCAGGCTGCCCTTCCAGGAAGCTGAATGGCCTGCCTTTTTCTCTATTGCTGGAGATGACAGGGAATCAGGTCCCCATGGACTTTGGCTCTTCTTATCTAGGGCAGGAGTGAGCTCAGCCAGAAATAGAGATCACTGCTCTTTGGAGCAGCAGGTTTCGTCAAGCGGGAGCTGGGGAGGAAGAGGGACAGAGCTTAGGGGGTGCAGTGCTCCCCCCACCCCATAGCCCTGAGAAGAAAGATACCCCATCGCCATGCCCCTCACTCTGTGAACCCCAAGAGGGTTCAGGGTCTGAGCTGAAGGTGCAAAGGAAGAAGCAACCTGACCTACCATGAAGGAGACAGACATGCCCAGGTCAGCTACATCCCTCTTGGCTGTGGGCTGAATCTTCAGTCTCCAAAAGAGTCTTGAGAAAGGCCTCTGCAGGACCTCCATTATACTCAGTGTAAGCGTATATAAGTGCACACCCCACAGGAAGAACCAGAGCAGGTGCCACAGAGGAAGGTGTGTGCTGGATGCATTCGTTTACTCCACGGGAGCTCCTGGGCTGCTGTTGCCACCCTGCCCACTTTACAGATGAAGACCCCGAGGTTCTCTGAAAGTCCCTTCCACAACAGCAGGGAGTCAGCAGAAACATTCGTGCCCAGCTCCGGCCCCTCTCCCAGGAAGACTGGTTCCCCCAGTCACGCCTCAAGACAAGTCTAAGAGAGTTAGAGCAGTGAGCCGATCAGAGTCCTTTTGTCCAGCTCCAGGCCCAGGCCAGGAACCATGGCTGACTAGAATTTACACCATCCCCTTCCGTCTCCAAGCCTGTTGTGATCCACACCTGGGCTGGCCCCAGGCCTGCCTCTGCTCAGCTCCCCAGTCTCTTCGCCTGAGTGTCCAGGTATACCAGGCGTGCACTAGCTCCCTGCCAGGGGCCCCTTGACCAGGCACTGAGCATGGTGTCCCTGTGCCTAGAAGACTCTGCATGGCCACATCTGCTCTGGGATTCATATGCTGCCCCTCCAACGCCTAGTCGGTCCCCCACAATTCCCCAGTCAACACATGGCCCCCTATGGGGTGGCTGCTTGTTAACAATGCTCCACATGGACCTTGCCTGGTGTATCCTGCCACCCTCCTCTCTAGAACGCCACCATTAAGCCCTCTGGAAAGTGCCTGGGGACAAAACCAAGGCCCCTTTGCACATCCCAACGAAGTGTTTGCTTTTTGTTGGAGAGGGCTGCGGATCCATTTCCCTGACAGTGACGGGAATAGGTATTGTCAGCCTCAGGAGACTGCATTACAAATGATTCCACTTGAGGCCGGCTTTAAAAGGAGGAAATCAATATGTTCTTCCCGGCAATGTCGTCTGTTCCCCTCACCTGACCTCTGTGCTCAGGCCCAGCTGCTCTCCTTCTTCCTTCCCAGAAGAGGCTGGCCCTGCCTTTCCTCAAACCACCAGGCAAACTGCCTTCTCTTCCAAGGAAGTACTAAAATTGACAGAAGTGTCCACATGGTCTTAGAGTAGAGAAAGCGCACACACACACACACACACACACACACACACACTCTGAGGGTCTGTAACTGCAGAAGCCTTCCCGAACCCTGCCCACATATTTCCAACACACTACCCACTGGCTACATGCAGATGGGTGTGGGTCCCAAGAAAATGACCAGTTAATCCCAAGCACTCTGACAAAGCAAAGAGTTTTACTTCTGCAGATGTCAAACAGCTCTAAATCTGGCAAGCACACCTTGTTGAGGTGGTCTCTCTCTTTCCTGCCTAATGTGACAGAGAGACTGTCTGCCCCTCATTAGTCAAGGTTCAGCCGGTACAATCTAAATCTGATTGGCTAATTTAAAGGGGAAGAATCTTTAAAATGTAAGGACTTAATGTTCCGCCCAGAGCCAGAGTCATACAAGTAATGGGGTGGTGACTGATAGGAAAACACGCAACACGCTATACTGCTACAAGTTACAAGAGAATGTTAAGAAACAAACAACATTACGGTACATAGTCTGAATGCACACATTAATCTTACACAAATGTTAGTATGTGAGCCCTGGACTCACAGCCTCTGAGAGTGGCCATGATGCCCCTATTACAGAGATGGAAGTAGAAATTTTTTTTTGTCTTTTTTTGAGACAGGGTCTCCCTGTAACCCCAGCTGTCCTGAAACTTACTATGTAGGCCAGGTTGGCCTTGAAGTCCCAGAGATCCACCTGCCTCTGCCTCCCCAGTGCTGGGATTAAAGGCATAGTCACCATGACTGGCTGGAAGTAGGAATTTTTTTAAAAAATGCAGATTGCAGTTAACACTTGAAGCCTGTCTTAGTTTACATTATAAATGTAGAATCCCCTTTGAAAGAAAAGACTGTACAATTTATTTATGATTCTTACAATATGAGGACTTTGAGATAGCTCAGAGGATGGAGGCCCTTGTCAAGCCTGACTTCCAGAGATCCCCCCCGGAAGTCACGTGGTGGAAGAATGGAAGGAGAGAACCAACTTCCAAGAGTTGCCCTTTGGCTCTCTCTCTCTCTCTCTCTCTCTCTCTCTCTCTCTCTCTCTCCCTCTCTCTTTCTATCTCACACACATACATTTTTAGAAATATTTTATTTATTTTATTTTTTTATAATGTAAATCTCTTTTTTCTAATTTATTATTTTTATGTGTATGAACGTACTGTCTGCATGCAGGTCTGTGCACCCGTGTCGTGCAATGCTGCGGAGGTCAGAAGAGGGTGTCAAATTCCCCTGGAACTGGAGTTAAAGACAGTCCTAGCCGCCATGTGGGTGCTGGGAATCAAACCTGGGTCTTCTGCAAGAGCAGTCGGCGCTCTTAACCACTGAGCCATCTCTCCAGCCCCAAAATATTTTAATTTTTATTTTATGTGTATGTGTTTATTGTGTGAGTGTATGTAAGTACACCCCTGTCATGCAGTGCCCATGGAGGACAGAAGAGGGCATTGGAGCCTCTGGAACTGGAGTTATAGATGGTTGTTAGCTACCATGTGGTGCTGGGATTTGAACCCCAGTCTTCTTCCATAGCAGCCAGTAGTCTTAACCACTGAGCCATCTCTCCGGCCCTTAAACTCAAATTTAAACAACCATGAGAATCTGAGTTTGGACTCCCAGAACCCATGTAAAATGCAGGGTGCAGATGGCATGTGTTTGGAATCTTGGCACTGAAGAGAAACAAGAGGGCCTCAGTGCTTAGCCAGACTCGCTGAATCTTAGCACTTCAGGTTCCGTGAGAGACCTCTGAAAAATTAGGTAGAAAGTGAAGAAGACCCCTGACCTTCTAGCCTCCACAAGCAAGCACCTACTTGCATACACACACAAACACACACACACACACTATGATTTTTGTGTGATTTCTAAACTCAATTGTGTGATTCTTGAGTGTGAACTTTATAGATGACAACATCATGTCACAATGTCAAAAAGTTGGACATACCTGCTTGACACGTATCCTAATTATGCCAGGCACTAGACAGCATGCACACTGTTTGCAAAAGTCACAGGCACACCAGGACACCATTTCTGGGACCTGCCCTCAGAGCTCCACAAGAAAATCTCAGAGATGAAGCTGCACCAGGAACACCTCCTCACAGGTGACAAAATACACATGCCCGGGGATGGTCTGCCACGAGCCTGTGCCAGTATGGGGTCCAGATCCACACAGCTGGTGTTTACCACCCAGCTCTGCCACCCCCAACTGTATGACCCTAGCAAGTGGCTTTCTGTACTGTGCCTTCGCCTTTGAAATAGAGTTCATTGCAGCCTCTTTCATGCAACAAGGCCGGGCTTGAACCAGCCAGCACTGAGCGCTCTCCTCCCTCCTCTGTCTACTCCTCAGAGATGCCAAGACTCTTTGTTTAACAGAACAGGGCCAGGGACTCACTTCACCCCAGCGCAGCCTCCACAGTAACAGCAAATTCATGTTAAAAATAATGCCAGGAAGCCAAGCGTGGTGGCGCACGCCTTTAACCTAGCACTAGGAAGGCAGAGGCAGGAGGATCTTTGTGAGTTCAAGGCCAGCCTGGTCTACAGAATGAGTTCCAGGACAGCTGGGGTTACAGGGAGACCCTGTCTCAAAAAGACAAAAAAAAAAAAAAAAAAAAAAAAAAATGCCAGGAGCAATGTGCATCTGGACTGAGATACAGACGTGGCTCTCCGCAGGGCTGCCTGCTTTTCTGAATTCTTCAGAAAAACGTAACCTCTCCTCTTCTTTAACTCTTTTCTAACCATGATTTCCTTAATGCTTTGGGCTGCCCCAACATCTTAGATTCTTCACTTTCTCTCTAAAGCTCCCTTCCTCTCCCTACCATGTGTCTGACCTCCATGCCAGCTCTAAACCAGCATGGCTTCCTGGATTGCTTTTCCTTCTCCCTTCCACTCCCCTCCTAAGAGGATTCACAGCTTGCCTGCCCTGAGGATTTTTCTTTAGATTCTAATAAAGTTGTCCTAAACCTTCAATAATAATAATAAATAACAATAATAATGCTAGGGCCTGGAGACATAGCCCTGCTAGTAGAGCGATTACTCTGCATGCATGAAGCCCTGGGTTTGATCCCCAGCACTGCCAAATTGCCTACAATCCCAGCAATGGGGAAGTAGAGGCAGGCGGATCAGAAGTTCACATTCATCTTTGACCAGCGTGGGCTGCATAAGATCCTGTCAAGAAGAAATGGGAGGGAGTCAGAGAGGGAGAGGGGGAGGGAGGGGGGAGAGACAGAGAGAGAGAAACCCAGGCTGGAGGTCACACTCAGGCCGTCACTTCCATCACTTCCGCTGATGATTAAGCCAGAAAGCTCAGAAGCATTCCCTGACCACCACCCACTTGCACCAAACCATTCAGTCTAGAGCTCCCCGCAGTAGAGGGTACCTGGTGATGCGAGCTGAGGGGGGCTGAGGGGGGCTGAGGGGGGCTGAGAGGGGCTGGGGAGGAGGGGTTGAGGGGGGATTAGGGGGGCTGAGGGGAGCTGTGGGGGGCTGAGGGGGAGCTGAGAGGGGCTGTGGGGGGCTGAGGGGGGCTGAGGGGAGCTGAAGGGACTGTGGAGGCTGAGAGGGGCTGAGGGGGAGCTGAGAGGGGCTGTGGGAGGCTGAGGGGGAGCTGAGAGGGGCTGAGGGGGAGCTGAGGGGGGCTGAGGTTGTACTGGGTCTCTTCATGAAGAGACCACACCAGACAGCACGTGGGGGTCCAAGGGACCTAGATGCGCAGTGGTGGGGTAGGAGAAGGTCACAGGATTGGGCTATAGCACACATCAAAACTTAGAAGCTCCTGAGAATTAATTTTTTTTCTCTTATTCTTTAATTATTTTTATTTTTGTTTTTCACAGGAAGACAGAAACAATACAAAATGACAATAATGAAACAAAGTCAGGCTTGGTGGCGCGCGCCTTTAATCCCAGCACTCAGGAGGTAGAGGTGGGTGGATCTCTGTGAGTTCAAGCTCTGAGCGAGCTCCAGGACAGCTGGTACTAAAAGGGAGACCCTGCCTCAAAAATACCAAAAAAAAAAAAAAGGAAAACAAAGCAAAAAACAATAACAACAACAAAAAGGGGGAGAGGTGAATTTCCATATCTTATTCTGGTGAAATAAAGAATCAACCTGCTCTGATTGATACGTACTTCTCTCTTTTTTCTTTTTTCCCTTCTCTCTTTCTTTTCTTTCTTCTTTTCCTGCTCTTTCTGGGCCACCAGAAGGATATGTGTTTACTGGCTAGTCCAGAATGCTTGAGTTCTGACCTTAGAAAGAGTCTGGTTAATTTGGGGTGTCTCATCCCTAAACTGCTTAATCAATCTCTAGCTCCTGTTTAGTTATGTTACCCTCTGAAAAGGGTCACCCCAATAGCCAGAAGGGACTTGGGATGCTGACCACTCTGACTTCTTCCTGCTGAAAAGGGAGGTTGGGTGTGGCAACTGGGGAATCCCCCATTCAGAGGGTCAGTCTGAAAGACCCCCAAGCATAACTATAGAGGGGAAAAAATCCTTGACTGGTGCCCGTGAAAGCAAAATGAAGCAGGAGTGGTTAGGTACATGATCTAGGCAGGAGACCAGGAGAAGTAAGAACAGGGTGAATTCCAATGTCTAACTTAAAAGTCCATTAGAATCTCTTGACCAGGGGTCAAAGTGACCATTTATTACATTTCTTCTGTTCATTTGGCCATGATTCTAACCTATAGATCCTTCTAGACCTGGTCATCGAGCCACCTTGCACCTCCCAGGGAAGTCAGGGAAACCCTCCTGTGGGAATCTCAGAGTGGGAGGACAGAAGGGGGACCAGAGTCTGTAGTCTTCGATGACAGCCACTGCGGTGGCAGCACCACATTGCCAGTGTCCCTCAGAACAAGGCACTTGGACATTGTTTCTCTCTCTCTCTCTCTCTCTCTCTCTCTCTCTCTCTCTCTCTCTTCATTTGGGGGGGGTCAGTTGGTTATTTGTGCTGATTTGGTTAGTTGATATATTTGTCGGTTTTCATTTTTGTTGTTGGAGTTTGGTTTCCTTTTATTCTTTTTTGTGAGAGAAAGAAAAAAGGAGAAAGAGAGAGAGGAGAGAGAGAGATAGAAAGAGAGAGAGAGAGAGAGAGAGAGAGAGAGAGAGAGAGATCCAGACAGGCCTCAAATTTAAATCACCCTGCCTCCCCCTAACTAGTGCTGAGCTGAAGCTGTAGACCATGAACCAAATTATAATTTCTGGGTTTTTTTTTCATTTTTTGCCTCTGTATCTATGTAAGATTGTATGTGTGATATGTTTGTTTGTGTGAGTGCACACATGTGTGTAGTTGTGTTTACCTGTGTGTGCCTGTGCATGTAAAAGCCAAAGGTTAATGTCAGGTGTCTTCCCCCATCATTCTCAATCTTGTGGGGGTTTTGTGGTTTGTTTTCTGTTTCCATTTTTATTGAATTTTTGTGCATTTAATACTACACATCCTGATCATATTTAGACGCCCTCTGCTATCCACCCTCCCACAGCCCCCACCAGATTTCTCGAATTCTGTCATATGTTAAGGTCTATAGATATCCGTTCGTGTGAGCCCATCCACTAGAGCCTGGCCAACCTTATCTAGCATCACTCCCTTAAAAGAAGACCAAGTCTTCCTCACCCAGCAGTGGTGAGTCGTCAACTGGGACGTCCTACCCATTTGCCACATCTATGCTGAGCTCTTGTCTGGTTTGACTTTGCATGGATCTTGTGCATGCTGTCAGGGTGCACATTGTCACAAGTGCTGTCAGTTCATACGAGCAAACCCCAGCTGTCCCCTGTGACATCCATTGCCCTCCGCTCTTAAACAGTCTTTCTTCCTCCTCTCCCGCAATGGTTTCCGAACCCCAAGTGGCAGAGATTTAATATAGGAGTCCTATGTGGGGACAAATACCTTGCACTCTCTTATTCTCTACATTTCGCCCAGTTGTGGATTTCTGTGTTATCACCCTCCGTTGCATGAGGAAGCTTCATTGTTGAGAGTTGAGAGACACACTAATATTCTCTCTGCCTTCTGTTCTGCTATGTTCTGAGCCTTAGCTGTAGACGTTGCATTGTAGATGTGTCCTTAGGCATCTCACAGACGCTTATCCCTGCATTTGACCAGTTGTGGAACTCTGTAATAGTTACCATCTGTTGTAAAAAGAAGTTTCTTGTACATCAAAAGAAACAATCAAGGAAGTGAAGAGAAATCCCACAGAATGGGAGGAAACCTTCACTGCAGATACATCTGACAAAGCATTGATTTCCAGAATATATAAACTACTCAAAAAAACAAAGAAAAAATAAAACAAATGACCTGCTCAATAGATGGAGCAAAGAACTGAACAGAGACTTCACAAGCGAGGAATTAGAGATGTCTGAGAAACACCTCAAGAACTGCTCAACATCACTAATCATTAAGGAAATGCAAATGAAAACCACTTTAAGATATCATCTTACTCCAATAAGACTGGCTAGGATCAAGAAAACAAATGATACCAAGTGCTGGAGAGGTTGTGGGGAAAGGGGAACACTCATCCACTGCTGGTGGGAATGTAAACTTGTACAGCCACTATGGAAAGCAGTGTGGAGAACCCCTGGAAGACTTGGAATGAACTTGCCACCCGACCCAGCCATACCACTCCTGGGCATGTACCCTCAAGACTTACGCCACCACAGAGATACATGCACGGCCATGTTTATTGCAGCTCTCTTCACAATAGCAAGGAGCTGGAACCAACCTAAATGCCCCTCAACTGACGAGTGGATAGAGAAAATGTGGTACATCTACACAATGGAATTCTATGCAGCAGTAAAGAAAGACGACATCACGAGCTTTGCAGGAAAATGGCTGGAGCTAGAGGACATCATGCTGAGTGAAGTAACACAGTCCCAGAAAAACAAACGATGCATGGTATCACTCATCTGTGGATGCTAGTGCCAATTACCCAGTTGTAAGTATTTCTTGTGTAGGGCCCCCTGAGCTTTTGTACAAAGCAGTTGGGCATAATGCATTTTGGAAACAACAACAACAACAGAAAATACTGCATCAAAGAACTGACTGAAACAGTGAACTTCTGCTCAAAACAGTCAACTTCCCCATGGAAAATATTGAGAAAGACTAAGAGATAGAAAGCATGTTTGGCAGAATGCACGAGCTCTGGTGGGGTGGGGGAACGAGCGGGAACATGGGTCTAGATTTGTTAAAAATAAATAAATAAATTTATGTGAAAAAAAAAATTCCTGAGATAGGCTGGGCGTGGTAGTGCACGCCTTTAAAAAAAAAAAAAAGTTTCTTTGGTGAGTAGTGAGAGGTATACTTGTCTGTAAATATAAGGATACATAGTTAGCATACAGTAAAAAAAATGTTTGTCTAGGGACTCAAATGTTTTTCTCTTTTTTGAAACAGGATCTCCCTGTAGCCCCAGCTGGCTTGGACCTTGCTATGTAGATCAGGCTGGCCTTGATCTCACAAAGATCCGTCCCTCTCTACCTCCTGAGTGCTGGGATTAAAGGTTTGTGCTACCATGTTTGTTTCATGTTTCTTTGTTTGTTTTAAAGATTTTATTTTATTCTTACTTATGTGTTTGTAGGGGTGCCATGTGTGTTGGGGTACAGAAGAAGGGGTTGGATCCCCTAGTGCTGGAGTTACAGGCATTTGTAAGCTTCCCAACATGGGTGCTGAAAACCAAATCAGAGACTCTGCAAATGGCCACGGCTCTTAACCAGTCCCAGCCTACCTTGTTTTTTGAGAGAGAGCATCTCCCTGAATCTGGAGCTCACTGACTGACTAGACTGGCTGGTCAATGAGCCCTGGGGATCCTCCTGTCTCTGTCTTCCCAGCACAGGGATTACAAGCACACACCACCATGCCTGACATGTTTGACATGGGTTCTCATGCTTGCCAGGCAAGCACTTTACAGACAGAGACATCTTCCCATTACTGATTTCTGCTTTTTACAAAGCAAAACCACAACTAAGGAGACATGCTTTGTGGCCTGTTTGTTTTTTTCAGGGGGGTTTGTCCAGCCATTCCCTGGTGTCCTCAGTTCTAGGGGGCTCAAGTTCCCTAAATAAAATGGTACAGTGTTTGCATATGACAGACACAGATTACTGGATGCTTTAAAAAAAAAGTCTTTGCAAGCCAGGTGTGGTGGCGCATGCCTTTAATCCTAGCACTCAGGAGGCAGAGGCAGGCGGATCTCTGAGAGTTCAAGGCCAACCCAGTCTACATAGTGAATCCCAGGACAGCTGGGGCTACAGGGAGACCCTGTCTCAAAAAGACCAAAAATAAAATTAAAAAAAAAAACCTTTGCTCTGCGCATGACACTGATACAATGCAAACACCGTGCAGAGCTGTTTTCCTGGCCATTTGGGAGACGTGGGGGAGGGAGGTCTACACATGTTCATCACAGGTACAATTTTTGTCCAAATATCTCCCATCTGGGCTGAGTTGAATCAATGGGTGCTGAACACTCAGATGTGGAGAGCCAGCTGCGTGTCAGGTTATATTGTGTACGTTTTATGTTCATTTGTATGCTTAGTAAACCTTTGCTGTCTATGCCCCATCTCTAGGACAAGACCTTTTATTCTGATCTTCTTTTGACCTGGGAGTCCACACAAGCTGCGTCTGCATCTGGCCATGTTCTGGGAGGTTTGTGGGCTAGGATGAGTGCCTTCATCAACACCCACCTCACACCAACATCATAGAAGCATTACATTTTGTCTTCATTTCTAAAATAACCATTGTCTCAATAAGAAATATAAAGCCTGTAAGTTGGCTCAGGGGGTAAAGGCACTTCCTGCCAAGCCTGACCACCCTAGTTCAAGCCCTGGCACCCATATGGTAGAAGGCTCACTCCCGAAAGTTGTCCTCTGACCTCTGTACTCAGGCCACGCACGTAACCAAACACATACATATCTGCGCACGGACACACTCACACACACACACACACAATGAATTAATATATTTTTTCTTTTTCTTTTATCCATAACAAAGATTCTCATTATCAAACTTTGTTCTCAGTGAGGGCAAGTGGGTCATCACTGCCAGAAATATAAATTTTTTTTTGTCTTTTTGAGACAGGGTCTCCCTGGAACACTGGCTGTCCTGGAACTCACTCTGTAGACCAGGCTGGCCTTGAACTCACAGAGATCCGCCTGCCTCTGCCTCCCAAGTGCTAAGATTAAAGGCATGCACCACCATGCCCAGCATCAGAAATATAATTCTAAAGGGGAGAAATATGCTAAAACACAAAGAGAAATTTAAGACAGAGAGTAAATAATTTGTAGACTGTTGTTCCCATGTTGGTGTGCTGCCTTCCAGGCTTTTCTCTAAACACAACTTCTGTTCACTTACAAAACAACATTACAAGGATGGGGTTGCGAGACTTTGTATCTATTTGGGGCTTAGGTTTCCTGCCAAGCCTTTTCTCACATTCATCCATAGGACAGCAAACAGTTTAACAGCTCTCTTAATTTAGATAGCCAGTCCCCTAACGTGCACATTGGCAGTTGCTGGTTTAGGGTCCCCCAAAACCAGCCCTCATGGGTTCTCTGAGGATCTGTCTAACCAAGGGTGACTCGGGCAGATGTACATAGCTCTCCCTGCTTGAGAGCCCAACTCACCGTGGTCTCCATGGGAGTCTAGGATTGGCCCCTTCAGGTTCTGGGATGGCTCCCTGGAGCAAATTCCCCTGCAGGCCCCCACCCTGCTCCTATATTCCTCAGGGGCCCCCATTTGTGCTGATCTTCATGGTGTATGAGTACTTATGTGAGAACATCTGTGTGGAGGTGGAGGTGTGCAGGTGGAGGTGTGAGAATGAGTACATGTGTACAGCACCAGACCAAGAGTTGGCAACACCCAACAGAGACCACTGGAGTAGCCCCACTGAGAGAACAAGCAGAAACACCATCATATCAGGCACCTGGCACATCCAGCAGAGTCCATGTGAGAGAGCTGCGCTGAGCTGTCAGCTCCTGACCGAGCACTTTCTGTCCATGGATGGGCTTCCTGCTTCTTGTTCCCAGCATGTCATGAAATAATCAATAGTGACCTCTCTCTATTGGAAAGGGTTTCTCCCTTTAGCTGTTCTCAAGGGAGCAAGATTGTCTTTGTTTTTTCTTTTCTTTTTTTTTTTTTTTTTTTTTTTTTTTTCGTGTCATCCTTGCGCAGGGGCCATGCTAATCTTCTCTGTATCGTTCCAATTTTAGTATATGTGCTGCCGAAGCGAGCACTGTTTTTTCTTTTCTTAATTTAATTTTTGCAAATTTCATACAACGTACTTTGATCTCCTATCTGCACCCCTTTACTACCCCCATCCAATTTTATGTTCATATATATATATATATATATATATATATATATATATTACACACACAGGCACACACACCCCACAGAGTCAAATTTGTGTCTCCAAATGCCCTTTGGTTTTTGTGTGGGTCCATCCGCCAGACCACAGTTGACCTACTAAGAGTCAAACCCTTAAAAGAGACTGGCACATCCCCTCCTAGCAGCCATCGGTTGCTAATAATTCCTCAGATAGGCTTGGGGTTTCTTACCCACTTCCCCGAGTCTCTGCTGAGATCTTTGTCTCCTTGAGCTTACATGGGACTCATGCGTGCGGTCACCATTGCCGTGAGTCTGGGAGATTCCATTTACTTCTGGTCATCCACCGCCTCTGGCTCTTACGATCTTCCCATCCCTTCTTCTGCAAGGATCTCTGAGCCTTGGGAGGCAGACATTTGTTATAGGTGTTCTTTTCAGGGATAAGCACTCTGTAGTCTTATTCTCTGCATATTGCCCAGCGTGGGTCTTTGTGTCAGTCACCATCTGCTGCATAAGGAAGCTTCTCTGGTGAGGGCTGGGAGATGTCTTCATCTATGTGTATAGTACAAGTCATAGGAGTTGCCTTCATACTGTATATTTAGCATTAGGCTTTCCCTATGGTCTGTGTCCTATCTGGCCTCAGGTTCCCAGGCCTGATATCATTATCAGGTATCAGCTCCACCTTATCAAGTGGGCTTAATCCAATTAGAAAATGCTTGGTTACTTGTAGGAAGCTTTCTTTTGTGCCGAACAGGGACCACAAGGCCCTGCTAAGGGGAGGGGGACACAGCACCTGCCAGCAGCTGCTGTAGGGAGCTGGCTTCTCAGTGCAGAGACCAGCCAGCTACTTCCCATAGCCCGGCCTGGGTGGTATTTCCAATCCAGGCCCTCAGCCTGGAATGAGACATGTTTTCCACTCTTGGCCATGACTTTCCACCTGCCCAGAGACTGCTGAACCCTGGACAGGAATTTCAGGCTGATGGCTATTGGCCTATCTTCAGCCTATGTCTACTCACAACACCAGCTACCCAGATTGGTGGTCTGCACTGAAACCTCTTTCCAACCCACTGGCCACCAGAAGGAAATGCAAGCCTGCCTTGGCCTGTATGCGTGCAATAATTAAACAAAATGATGGCCGGGAATTCTGTAATGATGTTAATGGGAATTCAGTTTATTGCTTGCTACAGCCTGCTTTTATAAATTAAATGACATCAGTTCCCAGAGCCGATCATAGGCCCCCCCCAACTCCGAGCCACTGCACCACCATTGCCCCACCCAGCATCACCCAGCTAGGTGGCGTTGTTTGCTCCTCCTTGGGGCAGGGTCAGAGAAATCCCCTGACTCTCAGCCATGTGGTGCTCTGAGGGATGCTAGCAGAGAACTAGCCCCCAGTTCACACTGAATCTTCCCACAGTTTATAGAGTTATAATATTTGTGCCATTATTGCACCAGAGGGCATAACTTAGCAGCCCAGCTTCTGTTGC
Organism: Rhizomys pruinosus; assembly: GCA_009823505.1. Lineage (NCBI taxonomy): Eukaryota > Metazoa > Chordata > Mammalia > Rodentia > Spalacidae > Rhizomys > Rhizomys pruinosus. The sequence goes on from VZQC01005922.1 coordinate 696,132, forward strand.
AGCATGCAGGGTTCTCAGCTGGGTAAGGTTAATGACTGTTTTTCCTTCCAGTAGTACACATAGCCCCTTCCAGCACTCTGAAAGCCAGCCAGTAGAGGTGAAGCTTTGACATCAGCACCATCTTGATTGCTTCTTGTTTGTTCAAGGGCACAATGTTCTTAAAACCCTTAGCTGTCCTCCCTGTCACAAACATTGGGGCCAGCTTGCCCCAGGACAGGGAGTTTTGGAAGACAAGGGACAAGGACAAGGGAGGGTCTCCTCACTGCTAGCCTCTGCTTACAGAAAGCTTAACCAGCACATAGCAGTTTACTGAAACAATGTACGTTTTAGACACTCTTTCTACTGCCAAGGAACTTGTCCTTTTCCCACATGACAGCCCAGGGCCAAGCTCTATGTCAACCAACCACCCTTTGTTTTCCCCAAGCTTCACAAATGCAAGAAGGGGGTCACTTTGAGGAATGACGCTGTGTGATAATGTAAGAAGTAAATGATCTCTGTGCTTCCGCGTCTCCTGTGCGTGGCCTCCCTGTGCCCCCTCTCTTCACATTCCAGGTAACGGTGTTTTAAATTACCAATCAGAATGTGTATTGCTGTCCGTAACAGAAAAGCCAAAAACTACTATAAAAGTCTGAATCTTTGTTTAAGGCCCTGCTTTAGAGAACTGTCTCTCAGGCTGAGAGACAAAACAAAATTGCTTCCTGCATAAGTCATGTAGGGAGTCCTGTTTTCTATTCAGAATGCTTACTACAGCTGGGCATCCACACCTCCCTGACAGAGAAATCCTCCAGATAGGATGGCCCAATATGTTCTAGATCACAGTTGTACCCACAACTGTTCGGTTCACTTGACCACGTGCAATTGGACTGGCTCCCCATCCATGCCTGTCTCAGAGACTCAGAGACTATGTCAGCATTGAATAGCTGGCAAAAGCAAAGGTCTTTGAAGAAGAGGAGGACAGCAGCTAAGGACAGGAGAAAGAGGCTGGGATGTCCCAGCAAGGGCCTCTGTGGCATCCTAGGATTCATCTAGGGCCACAGTGAGATGATTTCTAGGCACCTGGTAGTGATGTGTTGCAGGGTGATGACTGCACTGGACTACCTCGAAGGAGCCCTGGACTAGAGAGGAACATGTTCAGAGGTGTCTGGCAGCCACTGTGGCATGCAGTGAATGAAATCACTCCTAATGCATTAGGAGGCTAATGTGAGCCTCCTTGCACATAATTTCAATCCTGCAATCTCTGCTATGCAAATAAGGGCTATAGAAATCAGGATCATGCACATAAGAGCAGACCTAACTGATCAAATTTCAGCCCTGCTTAGAGGCTCCAGGCTTGCCAGAGCTCTGGGCTGAAGACTTGTGGTGTCAAGTTAAGGCATTCTGAAAATGATAGCTGAGAGTCCTGGCCTCTGCTTGCAAAGACTCCCTGAAGTGGGAACGAGTTCTCTTTCCTTGTATCTTATTAACAGCCTTCTTTCCACACAGTGTCCCAGTGGGCCTCCATGGCCTGGTCTTTGCAATTCCTCTTCAGGCAGCCCATGGATATGATCTACAAGATCTGGAGTCTGGTCTTGGTCTGGTGGTCTTGGCTTGGCCAACAACCAGCCATCCCAATAGTCTGGAAACCGCTGGACTTTTCTCTTTCTAGCCTCAGTTCTCAAGGATCTCAGAATACATGACCACGCCAGTTCTTATGCATTTCTTTTTGTGTGTATCGTGTGTGTGTGTGTGTGTGTGTGCTTGTGGTATGTGCATATGTATGTGTGTGCATGTATAGATCAGAGGCCAACCTTGTTGTCATTCCTAAAGGACCATCCGCTTTGTTTTCATGGAGACAAGTGTCTCTCACTAGCCTGGAACTCACTGAGTAGGCTAGCCTGGCTGGGCCAGTGAGTTTGAGAGTCTGCCTTGTTTCCACAAGTACACTTTGTTTTTGGAACATAGGTTCTCGGGATTGAACTTGGAGCCTGATGCTTCCAAGGCAAGAACTTTAGCAACTGAACCATATTATTATTTTGTATTATTATTATTATTATTATTGATGTGTGTTTAATATGCAAGAGGGTGTGCATGTCCCATGGTGTAGGTATGGAGGTCAGAAGGCAACCTTGTGGAGTTGGTTCTCACTTTCCACCTTTATGAGTTCTGAGGCTCAAACTCAGGTCCTCAGGCTTCTGTGGCAAATGCTTTTTATCCATGAGCCATCTCACTGGCTCCTTACGAATTCTTGGTTTATATCTGCCCTTTGTCTCCTCATCTCAGGCTCTAGTCCTCTCTCAGGATTCCCAGGGTGGCCATGCCCTCTGAGCTCAAGAGCTTCTTGCTGTCATAGGAGTGTGAGGCTTACTGAGCCATGTGTCCTGTACAGTACTGTTCTGTTCTTGCTCACCCTTAGCACAGCCTCTTGTGGTGGGACAGCTGTCCCTGAGCCCTGTGGCCTCTGCTTGTCATACCTGTCATGAATATATTGCTCATGTATATTCCTCCTGAGTGCACTCCTGCTTTAGGTTGGTGTAGCCAGGGCTGGCGTTTGGATGGAAAACTCAGATTTCAGAAAGTAAAGATGAAGAACTGGGGCAGCCAGCTGAGAGGCACTGGGAGAAAGTGCAGGGGGTGCACGGGGCGGCTGCTGACACCTGGGCAGGGGCAGCAGAGGAGCAGAGATGGCAAAGACTCCACACAGGACGCCCATCTCTCAGGGCTCAGAAAGCTGCCTGGATGTCCGCTGATGCTCCTTGAAACAGCCGCTCTTGCCTCTGCATTCAGGAAGGTGGTTCCTCTCTAAACCCCACGCAGGACTGCCCAGGACCAAAGCAGCAGAGGCTCCATCCCATCAGAGACTGGATGGGTCCTAGGGAGCCATCCTAGGCATGTCTCTGCCCTCTTGAAGCATGCTTCCAGCCCCGTGAAGGTGAAGGAGTTGGGTCAGTCATCACAGGGTAGAAATGACAGCCACAGCCTGGTCTCTCTCATTCTCTTTGTGCTTCATGGTTCTGTCTATTGTTTTCCTGGACTTTCCCTGTCCCTCCTGTTTGCTCTGGTCTATGGACACAGATCTGTAGGGACCTTCCCTACAGCCAGACACTGTATCTGCTACATAGAAATGCATCTATCTGCTGCTTGTAATTTGTTCTTTTACTTTTGCTTGCTACATGCTTAATAAAGTTACTTGTGTGAAACTGAAACTACAGCTCCTAGATCTTTCTTCAAACTCTACAGAACCTTGCACAGCCATGGAAAGTGGGTAGGTATCCAAGCATCCTGTGTGTGGCTAGAACACACGCTAGCTTGGGCTTCCCTGAGCAAGTACCTTACTCTGTGTGCATTGTATCAGGCCTATCTTGGGAATCCAAATTCAGCATGACAGCAGGATCGTCTCATTCTTCAGGCCTTGAGATCTCTTTCCATAGCTTATGCTTGTGGGGCTACTGACCCTGCAGTTGAACAGACTAAAGATGGCATGTGCACAGCCGAGGGACTGGTGGTCCCACAGGCAAACATGCAATTTCGGAGCTGCTGGCTTCCATGACCAAACAAGCTGAAGAGCCAGCTGTGGAGTTGATGGCTCCACAGCCAAGCTGAAAAGAGTCCATGTGCAGTAACATCCCAGGGATCACGACAGGTGGTGCAAATCCGTGAAAACCCGTTTATTTCTACACAGCTGGTAGCTTAAGAAGGTCTGGGGCAGGCGGCCCCTACATCACATGACATCACCTCCCAGTGGGCAATCTTATACATCCGCACCATCACACATCATCCCTACTCGTGGGGCATATTCAGAAAAGGGGCATGCTGGCAAGCAGGCTGACTTGTGACTTCTAAGCACATACTAACAGAAGACAGGGCGTGCCCTGTATTTTTAGTTCCACCTAGTATGCTAAGCTCTTTGGTAGCTGGCATATGCTTAAGATAGGTCTGAGTTCAGGATTGCTGTCCTACATAAGGTGGCCATCGTGTGTGTGTGTGTGTGTGTGTGTGTGTGTGTGTGTGTGTCTGTGCATCTGTCTGTCTCCTAATCTAGTTTGCATGTGCATGTGTGTGCATGTGGAGGCCAGGGGTCAGCCTTAGGTATGATTCCTCAGGAACCAATCTCAGGATCTCTCAGCTGGGCCCTGTAGTTCTCTGATTCCACTAGACTGGATAGCTAGCTTTAGGGATCTGTCCATTTTTACCCCACACACACTAGGGTCAAAGGTTCATGTGACCATAGTTGGTGGTTTGGTTTTGTTTTATTTTTTAACATATGTGCTGGGGATTGGAACTCAGACCCTCACGTGTGCATGGCAGGCATTTCACCTCCTTAGCCATGACTCCAGTCTTAAGCAGACTAGGTCCTTGCACAGTGACCTGCTTTTAACTCGATTCTTTCAGGAAGAACCCCCATGTCCAAATAAGTCTGCACTCTGAGGTCTTGGCAGTTACAACGTCAGCATGAGTGTGGGGGCAGGGCATGGTTAAGGGCACAGAGCAGCAGATAACCTGCTAGAGACTGCTGACCCCCAGGGCAGCCAACTCGGCTTCTCACAGCCACCCAGGCAGCAACAATAAGAGACAGAGCCTCCTGCCAGCCAGATCCCACGGTGTTGTCATCAGTCCCAAACACTTCCCTCGCTGCCTGCTTTGGGGTCTAAAATAACAAATTGCTTTTGGAGCCAAGACTAACTTTAGTTACCAGTCTCACAGGGAAGAATAAGTCATCATCATCAAATAAATGAGCCAGCCTTGTGCCTCTCTGGGATTCAGCTGCTTTTTTTTCTGTCACAGTTTGCTGACATTGTTCTTTCTAATCTGAAATAGCCTGAGAAATCTTTAACCAAATATGACACATTACCATTTGGAAAATAGTAAAAGAGTTGATTATTCTGCTTATCTACTGCCGTTTTACAAACCATCCCATGATGCAGCTGCTTAAAGCACTGCCATTTAACTCTCTTATATCTGGGAGTCAAAACTGGGGCACAGCTTAGCAGGTGATCCTTCTGTGCCCATGAGGGTTATGGTGGCACTCGGTGGTGCACAGCTTAGCAGGTGATCCTTCTGTGCCCATGAGGGTTATGGTGGCGCTCGGTGGTGCACAGCTTAGCAGGTGATCCTTCTGTGCCCATGAGGGTTATGGTGGCGCTTGGTGGTGCTCAGCTGGGAGCACAGATGTCCCCTAGATCCAGGACATGTCCTCTCTCGTATACAGCTGCGAGCACAGCTGTCCCCCAGATCCAGGACATGTCTGCTCTTGTATACATACTGCTACACCTACACATTTACACCTGATCACTCTCATACACACACTTCCTGACAGACATTCTTACATCACACTGATACACTTAGACAAGCATGTGTGCTCTCTCACATACAAACTCACACCTCGCCACACAGCACACACACACACACACACACACACACACACACACATGCTCTGTCTCGTGTCCCCCATAGACTCATGCTTGGACACCTGGTCTCCAGCCACCCTGCCCTCCCTGTCCTGGTAGATTGTATCCACTGAGCTATGAACCCAGACAAATCCTTCCTCTCTTAAACCACCTCTGCAGCTATTCTGTGACAGTGACAGTTACACACACCTTCTCACAGACATTCTTATATATACACTCCTGCTCACAGCAGCACACGCATACATACACGTGCTTTCTTACATACACTCACACCTCACATGCACACACTCCAATATACACACCCAAACTGTTCTACATAATTTATTTTACATACTTGTACTCTGCCTACACACACATACATACATACACACACATACACATATGCACACACACACACTCTTACATACACTCACACCTCCTTATATGTACAGGCACACAACTCCTCACACCTCACATGCACATATACTCCAATACACATACCCACACTGCTACACACACACACACACATGCACATGCACACTCACAAGCACAGCCACACACGTCCTCATGCCTCGCATGTACACGTTCTCTCATGCATACTCACCCATGCTCACACACACAGTCTTTTGCACACCAATCACTCACACGTACACACATATGCTCACTCTCCTCCAGTCTGACAGTGCAATACAAAACAACAACATGCAGGGCAGGCATGGAAAGTGTATAAGGAAGAATGTCTTAGAAACTGCAAAGTATAAACCTGTGCCCAGGTTTGTGCTGAGGCTGGGAAGCCATGGAGAGGGAGGAGACAGCCCAGCCCTCTGGAGCAGGTAGAGAAAGGCAAGGAAGGGGCAGCACTGACCCCATGCCAGATGCCAAGACCACATCATCTCCTAAAGATCTGGAACCTAGCTGTGGGTCAGAAGCCACTATCACCAGAAACAAAAACTGAAGTCACAGGCTGATAAGCTGAGAGAGATCCAGTATAGACTTATGGTAGGTTTTACTAGCTTGCTAATTATAATAGTTATTGATTTAAAACTCAGGAAAGAGCATATGAAAGTTATTAGAACTTGGAAGACCCAGGAACTTGCATAAGGCTTGCCTGAGACCTGGGCCAGTCCTGGCACCTGAGAGTTAAGTCTGGCCCAGCTCGCCTCAGCCACCGTGGAGCTTATATGTTAAATTGTCTGGAGCCTGTCATAAAACATCAAAAGCATGAGGACCAGAGATCGATCCCTACACACACATACAAAGCCAGAACTGCAGCCAAGCACCCGTGATTCCAGCACTGGGAAGACAGGTAGGGACTTGGGTTTACTGGCCAACCAGCCTGACCTGCTAAGCAAGCCCCAGGTCCCAGTGAGAGACCCTGTCTTAAGACATAGGGTAAGGGTTGGAGAGGTGGCCCCAGGGTTATGTTCTTGCAAAGGACTAGGGTTTGAGTTCCGGCACCCATGTAGCAGCTCTATAGTCCTCTTCCGGACTTCATGGGCGCTATACATATACCCACACATACAGGGAACCAAAACGCTTGTACAAATAAGAGCACATAAAGCATTTAAGATGCACAAGATGGGCAGCTCCTGAGAAATGACATTGAAGGCTGACCTCTGGCCTCCACATATGTAGGTAGGAATACATGTGCACACATAACCACACATACATACGCACATGGAAGGAGGGCCTGTCCCAGGTCACACATCAGCAATACAGGCTGTCAGATTGGGCAGGGATAGAGGCACCCAGACAACATCTTCCCTTCTCCTCTCAGAGTTCCTTTAGAAGCTCCAGTGAGACCCAAGAACTTGACCATGGACACTGGCAACCCAATTTCACATCCCAAAACTCAAGAACCTGAGGTAAATGTCTGTCTCCAGAACTGAATCTCCCTAGTACCTAAAAAGGCCAACAACGTGGGCTGTCGGTCACAGGCTGATGTCTCCACCTTCTCTGGGACCCAAGAACCCCACCTTCCCCTACCTGTAGAGGTTCTGAGTACTAGGGCCTACCCACAGGCTTCCCTTGTAAGATCCACCGGCTTCCACAGGCCACAAGACCCTCCTATCTCTCCTTATCTGATTTTTTGAAACAAGGTTTCACGTGGGCCAGGTTGTCCTTGAATTCCTTATATATAGTCAAATATGACCTTGAACTTCTGACTGTATGCCTCCACCTCCTGAGGGATGGAATTACAGGCAGGCACCACCATGCCTGGTTTATGCTGTGCTGAGGACTGAACTCGGGGGCTTCTTCCATATCCCACAAGCACTATACCAACTAAGCCACATTCGTAGCTTGAGGCCCTTCTATTATATAAATTTCTGTCCCCTTCCAGAACCAGTGGCATCAAGCAATGATGCCAGCCCTTGGTGTCACTGTGAGGATGCGATGACAAACACAGGCCACTCTCTGACACCTAGTAGGTGCCTAGAAGGTGACAGCTGCTGGCATTATCTTCAAAGAAAATTTGGGATCTTTTCAATCCCGAAATTGGCCGATCATGTGCAGTGGAAGAGATTCGTTAGTTCCACCATATGTCTTAGTTGGAACCATAGCCTGAATCACCGCCACTTGAAAGGAGAAGAAAAGCTAAGCAAAGAAAAAAAAAAAAAAGGAGGGCGGGAATGGGGAGTGGCGCCCTTGACTTGTTACCAAGAAACATCTTTCCTCAGCCTCTGGGATCCTACTCCAAATACTTGGGTTGGGCTTTATCCCAGTAACCAATGCCAAGGGGACTCGGGGGATATCTCTGCAAAAAATGGTGTGTCACCAGCAGTATGTCAAGAGCCACATCGTAGGTACTGGTGGTTGGCTGGTGTTTGTGGAACACAGCCATAGGTACAGAGGCAGCAGGTGGGAGCTGAGGTAGGGGAGGGAGTGGGGGGGATGATTTGGATCTAGCTGCCAGAGAGAGTACAGAAACAGACTTCAGGCAAAAATGAGGAGGCGGACACGGTGGCCCACGATGCCCTGAGGTAATCTACTGCTCGTGCTGCAGAAGACTAGATGCTCCCCCTCCAGCTCTGAGCTGGGAGTCCGTGGCCAAGGTCAGAAACAAAGGGGCGGGGCTGGGGAGATGCTCAGTCCGTAAATGGCAGTCAGTGAAGTGACCGCAACACTTCCAAGTGTGAGGGTTTGCGTTCAGTCCCCAAAACTACATTAAAAGCCAGATGTGGTAACACATGGTGGCACACGCCTTTAATCCTAGCACTTGGGAGGTAGAGGCAGGTGGATCTTTGTGAGTTCAAGGCCAGCCTGGTCTACAAAGTGAGTTCCAGGACAGCTGGGGCTACAGGGAAACCCTGTCTCGAAAAGACCAAAAAAAAAAAATACTGGAGAAGAAGCAGCAGCCACCCAGCCTAGCCTATGTGGTGAGTTCCAGGTCCTGCTGAGAGGCTCTGTCTCAAAGGTAAGACAGATGACTCCTGAGGAAGGACACTTGAAGGAAGTTGAACTTTGGTGTCTATATCCATACACACACACACACACACACACACACACACACACAAAGAACAAAGGACCAGGTGTTGATGAAACACACCAACAATAACACAGTCATTTCTGTAGGGACTGATGGATTGTGTGCGAGCCAAAGAAGAGATGAAGGGAGAATCGAATGTGTCCAGCTAGCAGAAGGAAGAGGGATGTCCCATGCACCATCCCATCTTGCCCACATCCTCCTGCCTCACTTCTCTGTGATCAACTTCACCCTGTGTTATGTGACACTATTCCTGGGAGATGTGAGCAAACATCTACTCACCCCGGACAGCCCAAAATAAGGATACCACCAAAGTCCACGTTGGTGAGCCACTGGGTATACTAGGGCTAGACACAGGAGCATGGATGACCTGAGGTAGCTGCTTCACTGAAAGCCCACCCAGCGTGACACAGGAAAGCTGAAACCTGCAGTTGTCTCTTCCAGACAGCTCAGCTGGGCTGAGTCTCCTCAGCAGCACTTACTTCTCAAATAACCTTGGAGGAAAAGGCCTTGTGCATCTGGTCAGTTTAGGGGACTTCTTGAAACTTCTGAGGTATTTACTTCCTGAATCTTAAGGAGCCTTCCTTCAGAATTTACTGAGTTTTATGCTGGGCATGGTGGCTCACGCCTTTAATCCCAGCACTCGGGAGCCAGAGGCAGGCCAATATCTGTGAGTTCAAGATAGCCTGGTCTACTTAGCAGGTTCCAGGCAAGCTGGGGCTACAGGAAGACCCCCTCTGAAAAAGATTAAAAAAAAAAAAAAAAAGAGAATTTACTGAGTTTTAACAACCTTCCCTCCAGGATGGGACAATTCTGCTGAAAAGAAATTGCTATACAACACTGTGTTGAAAATGGAGCTCTCTTAGCTGGGCATGGTGGCGCACGCCTTTAATCCTAGCACTTGGGAGGCAGAGGCATGCGGATCTTTGTGAGTTCAAGGCCAGCCTGGACTACAGAGTGAGTTCCAGAACAGCTGGGGCTACAGGGAGACCCCGTCTCAAAAAGACCAAAAAAAAAATGAAGCTCTCAACTGAGATAGAGGATTATAAAAACCAAGGATAGTGCTCTCAGATGCCATTAAGTTCCATTTTCCCTGAGTCATTCTAGGAATGATTGGTTTGCTTGCTTTGCACGTTACCCCTTGATTGGCTAATTTTATTTTTTTTTAATTTCTTTTTTTTTAATTTATTTTTATTGATGCTTTGTGTATTTCATACATCATTTTCCAATTCAGTTCAGGCATATATCCCCTTCCCTTCCCCCCCCACCCCACCCCTACCCATCGCAGATCGTGCATTCTGCCGTAAGTTTTCTGCATCTTTCTCTGCTTTTTTGTTTTGTTTTGTTTTCATTTTTTTTAACAATAGGTGATAATTTGTGAGTACAAGCATCCTTCATGTAAAACCAATTTGCAAGCAGTTGTGCCCAAACCCACACAGCTCATGGCTCCCACCATCCAGCAGGGGGGGCTTGTATGTTCAATCAAGTTGATCAAATGAGTGTCCAGTCTATATTGTTGTAATTTCACCATTAACCCCAATCGAAGCCCTTACATTCTACCACGGATTGGCTAACTTTAAATGTGGACTCTCCCTTCTGTAATTGGCTTGCTTGCTTTGCAGGCTTCCCCTTGATTGGTAACTTTAACTGTCGTGTTAAACTCTGATTGGCTGCTGTACTTGTAAAAAGTTGTGTAACCGGCTCCTGAAGGCCCCCACTCTTCCCCAGCTGAGTGTTGGGCCCCACCATAAATAAATCCTACTTTAAACTCTGCATGGTCTAGTGAGTGGTCTCTCCCTCACGACCCTGTAATATCATCAACTCCTGCCCATGCCCCTGCCTATCCTTGTCACAAGAGCTTCTCTGCCAACGTCTGTAGGGAGTCTTATAGAATTTGTGAATATCTATAAGGCCTGGAAGAGCAGGCTAACGCCCCACAGAACACGCATCTGCCTTATACATCTGTGTGGTCTGAGCATGAAATGTCCCCCATAGGCTTCCTGCGGTTCTTTGAATGCTTGGTAACCAGTTGGTGACAGTGCTGGGGAAGATGGTGGGAACTTTAGGAGGTTGAGTCTCACAGGAAGTGAGTCACCGAGCCTTCACGTTTTCAGTCCAGCCCCACTTCCTGTTCACTTTCTACTTCCTGAATATGGATGCACTGTGTCCTGCACCTTCTGCTTTTGTTTCTGTGTCCTCCCTGCTGCTACTGAGTCTTCCCCACCATGATGGACTTTAAGCCAAAATAAACCTTCTCTCCCTTAAATTGCTTTTGTCCAGGTATTTTGCTGCAGCAAAGAGAAAATAACTAAGAGACAATGTAAGAAAAAGCAGCCCTGGCACAGGGAAACGGCCCCTTACCATCGACTTAGGAGCACTGAATCATCTTCAGGGTCACCTGATTCAACCTCTAACCTCTTCTATTTTAGCAATAAAGAAATAAGGTAATGGGAAAAATAGCTTTTCCTAACCTGTTTCCAGGTTCACAGCTGTAGGAGAGATTAACAAGAAAAACATACAAATATATTTAATGAAAGTTTCACTTGGCCAAGAGCAATACTGATTGAATAGTTGAAAATCTGTTTCTACCAGCCATCATCATATGGGTGGACAACAAACTAAAGAAGAACTTTCATAGCCGGGCATGGCGTTGCATGCCTTTAATCCCAGCACTTGGGAGGCAGAGGCAGGTGGATCTCTGCGAGTTCAAGGCCAACCTGATCTTCAAATCGAGTTCCAGGCCAGCTGGGGCTACAGGGAGACCCTGAGTGGAAAAGACCAAAAAAAAAAAAAATTAAAAAAAAAAGAACCTTCATATAATGCCTTCAGTTGATACAGAGACATCTAACACATACTCAAGTTTACAGTAAAAGTCCGAGTGTCTCCCCAAGATGAAGAGCAAGGCCGGTGTTCACTCCTGCCGTTCTCAGTCCATTCAGCACGAGGAGTTTCAGCCAATACAGAAAAGGCAAAAGAAAAAAATTAAAATGAGGGGAAAAATCGGAAAGAAAGCCATGAAACTGTTGTTGTCTGGGGATGTGGTCAGCGGCAGAGTGCCTGGTTAGCATGTTCATGAACATGAGTTCTACCTCCAGACCAGAAAGCAAGCAAGAAGGAAGACGGGGAAGGGGACTAGAGAAATGGCTCAGTGGTTAGGAGCACTGGGCACTCTTGCAGGGGACAGGGTTCGGTTCTCAGTACCCACATGCAGTTAACAGCCCTCCGTAACTCCAGTTCCAGAGGATCTGAGGCCATCTCTGTTTGCATGATACAGGTGCACTTACATACATGCAGGCAATATACTCATACACATAAAATAAATTTTTTTTTAAAAAAGAGAGGAAGGAAGGGAGGAAGGGAGAGGGAGAGAGAGGGAGGAGGGAGGAGAAAGAAGAGGGAAATAGGAAAGGAAGGAGGAAGGAAGGAAGGAAGGAAGGAAGGAAGGAAGGAAGGAGAGATGGAGGAAGGGAGGGAGGGGAGGAGGGGAAGGAAAGGGAAGGGAAGGGGAAAAATGGAAAGGAAAGGAAGGGAAGAGGACTTATTAGTGAGTTCAACAAGGTCAAGGGCTAAAGATCAACAAATAAAAACCAGCCACTTCCCCCTATCATCACCAATGAAGTACAGAAACTAAATTTAAAACCTGATACCATGGGCTGGAGAGATAGCCTAGCGGTTAAGAGCACCAACTGCTCTTGCAGAGGACCCTGGTTCGATCCCCAGCACCCATGTGGCGGCTAAGAACCGTCTGTAACTCCAATTCCAGGAGAACTCCAGTTCCAGAGGAATCCGACACCCTCTTCTGACCTCCACGGCATTGCACAACACGGGCGCATAAACCTACATGTAGACAGTACACTCATACACATACAAAAATAAATAAAATTAAAATATATATATAAAAAATCCTGATACCACTTACAATCACTCCAATGAAATGAAGTACAGAGGCATTCATTCAAAGTACTCACTAAATTTCAGGCAGTTTATGTCAAAATCCTTTAGGGACTTATGAGATATGGATAAACTTATTCTAAATTTTATGTGGAAAGGTAAAGTAAGGAGAATAATAAAAAAAAATCCTGAGGTAAGAAAATATAAAGATGAAACAGCCTGATAAAATGGTTTCAGTACACAGGCAAGGTGGCACAGTCAGAGAGACAGACACATTGGTCAATGGAGCAGATTAGAAAACCCAGAAATAGACCCAAACAAATATGCTCAGAGGGGGTTTGACCAAAAGGATGGGGGGGGTTGGATTTTTGGTTTTTTGTTTTGGTCTTTTCAAGACAGGGTCTCCCTGTAGCCCCAGCTGTCCTGGAGCTTACTCTGTAGACCAGGCTGGCCTTGAACTCACAAAGATCCGCCTGCCTCTGCCTCCCAAGTGCTAGGAAAAGGTGTGAGCCACCACACCTGGCTAAGGATAGGAGTTTTTAAGCCTTCAAAATATCATGGACTTAAATGCAAGAAACACAATAAGAATGTGGAGATGCTTTAGTCAGAAAGTGCTTGCCCTGCCTGCACAGGACCTAAGTCTGATCCCCAGAACCCATGCTAAAAAACAAGACACAGCCAGGTGTGGTGGCCCATCTTGCAGTCCCCACACTGAGGAGGCAAAACTAGGAGGATCTTCATTCTCATTGGCTACCCAGCCTAGCCCAGTCTGTGAGTTCCAGGCCAGTGAGAGACCCTGTCTCAGAAAAATAAGGTGGGCAATGTTTGAGGATCCATCTTGGCTAAGATGGATCCTGGCCTCCACATATACACATGTAGACATATATACATGTACACCCACACACCTGTACACACACAAAAGCATAAAAAAAAAATTCAGCCACATTCCTCCCAAGTGTCACACTCCCCCTTGTCCTAATTAAATTAAACCCTCCTTTAAAACCAGCACTTGGGCGGCAGAGGCAGGCAGATCTCTGAGAGTTCAAGGCCAGCCTGGTCTACAGAGCACGCTCCAGGCCAGCAGGGGCTACAGAGAGATCCTGTCTCAAAAAGACCAAAAAAAAAAAAAAATGTTTGAGTGGTCTCTCCACTGTGACTTTACAATATTTGGAGTTCCAGCAAGATTTAGAGGCAAGCCCAAAGGGGTACTCAGTGGAGACCCTCTTTAGCGGTAACTGAGTGCCTAGGAGGAGGGCTATGGGAGAAGTTCCCCATCTCCAGTCACTGTGAGTGTGCTTGTCCAGACAGAATCATTTCTGGAATAGAGCTCTAAACTGGTTAAAGCCTCATTCAGGGGGCCGGACGTGGCCTGAACCCTTTGGGGTGCTGAAAAGAGACGTCTTTCTCAGCCTGGTTGTTTTTTGGTTAACTGGTGCATGACTGCATGTGCGAGTGAGGATGGATCTCTACGAGTATCTGGTGTCTGAGTCTGTGAGGTCCGACCTGTCTGCTTTTGCGTTTTGTTTGCTTATTCTTATCTCCTTCATTTTCTGGACTATACTTTTCCTTAAGGTCTCTTATTGCTGGAAATACGGGGCAGGGAGCATCTCTAACTACCATCGCTCTGTTGGATCTAATGCTTTCCTTTTCCAGAGTCTAAAGCAAAAGTGAAAGTAAAGCCCGAGGTCTCAGAACTTTATAGGATCTGGAATGGCGGTGGCCCCTTAGCTGGGCCTCTTGGTCCAACCTCCCCTTTAGCTCAGGGGCCCTCAGCTGCCACCAAACCTGACCCCTGCTTTTCCAGAAAATCTAGAGACTCCCCTGGGGTCCCGCCCCACCCAGACCCACATGAGCCTCTGTATCTCCTACTGCAGGATACAGAGGAAGCGATCCACCTTTTCCCAGACTGATGTGTTTATGGTAACTGTTCTTCCGTGTGTCTAAGATTCATGTAGTCCTGCTCGTCATGTGTCTAAGTTTTCTTGTGTGTTTGTAATTCAGTCATTGTAATTGTTTCATGGTGGTTCTGTCAAACAAAGTGGCCACTTCAAGTTTCTTTCCGTCCTTTATGTGCACAGAATCATTCATTTTGTTTTGGCATGTCAGACTAAATGTGCACATGCAAACTTTAAATGTAAACATTAAAAAAAGAAAAGAATAATACATTCAAATGCCTCAAATTTGGGTACCCTAGGTGACTTTAAATTTATTTTCTCTGAGTCTATCAAATGCTTTACAACTTTCAAATGGCAATTGTTCTTGGAAAACAGTACCTGAGCTGGTTGTTTAAGGATCTTATTAAGATGACTTTTGGAATGTGCTTGCTTTCAAGACGGTTGTGTAAGATAACTTTTGCTTGCTTTGGAATTTTGCTTTGAATGTTCAGTCTGATTTGTGTTTCTTTGAGACCTCTGTGGGTCTAACAACAGGTTTAAGAGAGTTGAATTCTGGCTGGAGGTAGCCTTGATTTCACATGTGAACTCACCTTCAGTGATGGGAATGAATTCTGGGACTGCTCTTGGTTCTATCTTTCTGTCTTTGTCCTGCAATTGTGAGTCACTAGTGCTCCTGTGCAGGGAGGTCTTGGATATCCACTAATGGGACTCTAACCAGTGTCCAGTCTATAAAGAAGAAAGTCTCTTCATGCTTCAAAAAGAGAAGCTTAGTCCTGCAAGACCTTACTTTGTCCTCCCATAGATGGGATTGGTAAATGAAAAGCTAAAAGGAGGGGCTGGAGAGATGGCCTAGCGGTTAAGAGTGCCGACTGCTCTTGCAGAGGACCTGGGTTCAATCCCCAGCACCCACATGGCGGCTGAGAACCGTTTGTAACTCCAATTCCAGGAGAACTCCAGTTCCAGGGGAATCCGAGACCCTCTTCTGACCTCCGCGGCATTGCACGACACGGGTGCACAGACCTACATGCAGACAGTACATTCATACACGAATAAAAAATAAATTAAAATAAAAAAAAAAGATATAGAAGTCTTTTACTGCTTTTCTAATTTCAAATTTTATTCTTATGACTTTACTTGAAAGTCTCATATGCCATTATTTTTCTCTTTTCTTTTTTCTAAGATTTTAAGTGATAGAAATTTAAAAATGCAGAAAATGTTTTTTTTAAAAGTCCCTGCTTTTGTCATAATTAGCAATTTCTATCCCAAATTCCAAGCAAATAACTTATTGTGGGTTGTAATCTTACATATTGTTTTAGAATCTTTTTATATGTATTCAAGCAAATGTAAATGTGTTTAATCTAGCTTCTAAGACATTTTTAAAAATAATTTTTGTTTTGTCATATAATGTGCTATATCCTAAAGATTCTTTCACACATTTATACATGTATGTATATTTATGACAGAGCAGACCCTACGAAGTAGATGTTGGCCTCATCTGCCCACTGTAGACCTAGAAAGTACCTGGGTGTATTTCTCTGTCCAGGCAGGTCCCCAGTTTTCCAGTCACTTCTGCAGCTCTTAGACACTGACATGTATCATAGCTGTACCAAGCATGCTGTACCGCACCCATCTAGACCCACTGCAGTGGCCCTGCTGTCACACAGCCCTTGGAAACTGATGGTTGACTAATAACCTACAGTTGAGTACACTGTACAGAGAATTATCTTCAAATCTGTTCTGGTTATGGCAGCTGCATCCTATCTGGTAGTTTTAGTCTGTAGCCCCTGCAGCGTAGTCCAACAAGACACCCATGGAGATCACCAGTGTTGATTGTAGCTGAAGAAGCTGCATGGATATGACAGCTACCTGGACCCACAGCCAGTGCAGCATATCCCACAATGCCTTAGCACATTGTCAGCAGAAGGTCTGCAATTATGAAAGCCACGCTATAAGATTAGTAGAGGCAGGTGACATGCACAGATCCTACTGTGGGTGCACACAAAGCACAGAACAAACAAGGTAACATGGCCTGCAAAAGAGTGCAGTAATTATAGAGTAACTCCCAGAGAAAAGACCATCAGTGAATGATTGTAAGGAAACTTACTGAGATTTTAAGAGAACACAGACAAATCAGTGAAATTAGTGGGACAGTTTGTTATATAAATGAGAAATTCACCGCAGGTTGTGGTGGCACATGCCTTTGATCCTAGCACTTGGGAGGCAGAGGCAGGCGGATCTTTGTGAGTTCAAGGCCAGCCTGGTCTACAGAGTGAGTTCCAGGACAGCTGGGGCTACAGGGAGAACCTGTCTTGAAAAGACCAAAAAATAAAAATAAAGAATAAAATAAAAATGAGAAATTCACCAAAGAGAGATTATGAAGCATAACCAGCCAGCAATCTTGGAGAAAGAAGCAAAGAAAAACATGGTGGAAGAGATTAAGGCAACATTCAGGAACTGAGACATCATTATGTGAACAAATTGTCATATGTGTGACTCCAAAGAAGAGTAGAAGGAAGACGACATTTTTTTTTGGTTGGGTTTTGTTTTGTTTTGTTTTG